>OX465104.1:9316102-9357644 GCA_949987565.1 Luidia sarsii | reverse complement strand
ACCAAACCACCTCAATTCAATTATGCCTGTCTTTCCACTGAAGATTCAATTATTGTTTTTTTTCACCGAGAGAACAAGTCCAAACGCACGGATTGATTACAGAAACCATTTCGGCGTGGGCTCGGGTCAGGCTAAGGCTAAGGCTAAGGCTCGGGCTCGGGCTAGAACTTGGTATCGGGCTTATGGGCACGGGCGTGGGCTCGGTCTTGGGCTTGGATTCGGCGCAGGCTCAGGCTTTGGCCTGGCATCCGAGCTGCCGGCAAATGACCACTGAAGACGGTGGCCTTCACAAAATAGTCAACTAGTCTTTGACGAGGTAGGGGCGCCAGTCAGAAGCAATTAATTCATTAACTACCGTATAATTCCGGGGATCACATCCCCGTTTCCAATCAAATGCAAACAACCAATTGTTGGAAACCTGGCTACAGCAGCTCGGAGATCACACAAGGTGGATGCAGGTTTTTTTAGATTCTATTCAAACAAACAAAAGGAAAAACTGACTGGGAACGTTTGAACAAATTGTCTGCTTTTGAGAAAGGTCCTGCTAGGATCGAAACGTCAGGCCCACTAAATTTTGAAATTAAAATAAATTGGCAAAAACAAATTTGACTGGACCAGTTTTTTCCTTTGTTTGAATTCATTCTGTCTTTTAGACTGGTTCTAAAAGTAACAATTGCAGAATGCAACATTGTGGTGTATTTGTCTTTACAGTGAATGTTCCAGAATGACCTCTCTCGACCCGAGGCAGAAGAAGGCAGAAGCTTAAGCCTTCAACCTCGTTTTATATACAAAAAAACCTTCCTCACAGCGCCAATAGATCTTTCCTTCCGTTGACAAACACTCGACACCATCCGATGATAAAATATTAAAGAGCCATCGATCTTGACACAGGCAACCGCGGTTGGCACAAAGGTTGTTTTTCACGTTAGCCCCCCGATAGACAGTAAGAAAACAGCGGCAGTGAGAGTTGTCCACTTTGGGATCTCCGAGTCTTCGCCCCAAATCGGACAGGTCAAAATCTGGAGTATAGCAACAAGCCAGCGCAGCATGTGCAGTGGTCCAATAAACTCCTTAGGGAGAGGGAGAGGGAGAGGGAGAGGGAGAGGGAGAGGGAGAGGGAGAGGGAGAGGGAGAGGGAGAGGGAGAGGGAGAGGGAGAGGGAGAGGGAGAGGAGAGGGAGAGGGAGAGGGAGAGGGAGAGGGAGAGGGAGAGGGAGAGGGAGAGGGAGAGGGAGAGGAGAGGGAGAGGGAGAGGGAGAGGGAGAGGGAGAGGGAGAGGGAGAGGGAGAGGGAGAGAGGGAGAGGGAGAGGGAGAGGGAGAGGGAGAGGGAGAGGGAGAGGGAGAGGGAGAGGGAGAGGGAGAGGGAGAGGGAGAGGGGAGGGAGAGGGGGAGGGAGAGGGAGAGGGAGAGGGAGAGGGAGAGGGAGAGGGGAGGGAGAGGGGGAGGGAGAGGGAGAGGGAGAGGGAGAGGGAGAGGGAGAGGGAGAGGGAGAGGGAGAGGGAGAGGGAGAGGGAGAGGGAGAGGGGGAGGGAGAGGGAGAGGGAGAGGGAGAGGGAGAGGGAGAGGGAGAGGGAGAGGGAGAGGGAGAGGGAGAGGGAGAGGGAGAGGGGAGGGAGAGGGAGAGGGAGAGGGAGAGGGAGAGGGAGAGGGGAGGGAGAGGGGGAGGGAGAGGGAGAGGGAGAGGGAGAGGGAGAGGGAGAGGGGAGGGAGAGGGGGAGGGAGAGGGAGAGGGAGAGGGAGAGGGAGAGGGAGAGGGAGAGGGAGAGGGAGAGGGAGAGGGAGAGGGAGAGGGAGAGGGAGAGGGAGAGGAGAGGGAGAGGGAGAGGGAGAGGGAGAGGGAGAGGGAGAGGAGAGGGAGAGGGAGAGGGAGAGGGAGAGGGAGAGGGAGAGGGAGAGGGAGAGGGAGAGGGAGAGGGAGAGGGAGAGGGAGAGGGAGAGGGAGAGGGAGAGGGAGAGGGAGAGGGAGAGGGAGAGGGAGAGGGAGAGGGAGAGGGAGAGGGAGAGGGAGAGGGAGGGGGAGAGGGAGAGGGAGAGGGAGAGGGAGAGGAGGGAAGGGGGGAGAGGGAGAGGGAGAGGGAGAGGGAGAGGGAGAGGGAGAGGGGGGAAGGGGGGAGAGGGAGAGGGAGAGGGAGAGGGAGAGGGAGAGGGAGAGGGAGAGGGAGAGGGAGAGGGAGAGGGAGAGGGAGAGGGAGAGGGAGAGGGAGAGGGAGAGGGAGAGGGAGAGGGAGGGGAGATGGAGAGGGAGAGGGAGAGGGAGAGGGAGAGGGAGAGGGAGAGGGAGAGGGAGAGGGAGAGGGAGAGGGAGAGGGAGAGGGAGAGGGAGAGGGAGAGGGAGAGGGAGAGGGAGAGGGAGAGGGAGAGGGAGAGGGAGAGGGAGAGGGAGAGGGAGAGGGAGAGGGAGAGGGAGAGGGAGAGGGAGAGGGAGAGGGAGAGGGAGAGGGAGAGGGAGAGGGAGAGGGAGAGGGAGAGGGAGAGGGAGAGGGAGAGGGAGAGGGAGAGGGAGAGGGAGAGGGAGAGGGAGAGGGAGAAGGGAGAGGGAGAGGGAGAGGGGGAGGGAGAGGGAGAGGGAGAGGGAGAGGGAGAGGGAGAGGGAGAGGGAGAGGGAGAGGGAGAGGGAGAGGGAGAGGGAGAGGGAGAGGGAGAGGGAGAGGGAGAGGGAGAGGGAGAGGGAGAGGGAGAGGGAGACAAAGCCAGCGTACCATGTGCAGTGGCCCAATGAACTCCTTAGGGAGAGGGAGAGGGAGAGGGAGAGGGAGAGGAAGAGGGAGAGGGAAAGGGAGAGGGAGAGGGAGAGGGGGAGGGGGGAGGGAGAGGGAGAGGGAGAGGGAGAGGGAGAGGGAGAAAAAGCCAGCGTACCAGTGCAGTGGTCCAATAAACTCCTTTCGGATGCTTGGCGTGGGATTGGGGTTGGGGGGATTGAGAGATCTCGTGGCCGCTCTCGCGAGATCTCTCGAGTTACACCCTTTTCTGGGGAACCTCAAGACACTCACAATTGCTTCTAAAGAGTTTATGTAAATTGAAAGAAATAAGTCCATGCAACTTTAATGGGTCGTATAATATCTTCGACACGGCTACTGATATATCATCCATACAGGGAGTAATGTGAGATTTTTTGTGCGATACATTTGGGGTTTTTTTTCGTACAGGGAAAGTCGCTGATTTTCCCCGGAGCGAGTCACCCTAGACGTAATTATACGCGAGAATTTTTTTTAAAGCGTTCCGGTAATACACAATTGCGGATGCAAGAGCGAGTTCAATGGCTAGGTGGATTTTTCTCTTTAGTTTCAACATCTTGCAGCACTCGATCTCATTCGCAGCGTTCTTTGATAGTGACACGCAGTGCGTCGTGCACATATTTGGCACGCAGGCTTGCTGCAGACTTTTTATCTGAGTTACAATCTAACGACCCCGACTCCGAGTTCAAATCGAATCTTTCGAGTCCCGAGTACGAGTCCTGAGCATAGAGCTCGGTACGAACGCGCGGTACGAACGTGTGCCGACATGGACGCGCATCCGCCATTACCAAAGAGGGCAACTTCAGCTCGAAGTGCCCGGATGTCAGTAGCAATCGCGCGTAATATGAATGGGGAAAGGTATAGCCGAAAGGTTGTGAATGCGGAAACTTAAATGTTATTGAAACGTTTTTTTTTTAAAGGAAAGGAAAGGCCATCAATACCTCAAAGAATTTCAATGTCCTACTTTTGTTTGTAAAAGTTACTTTGTAAAATTCACACCTGCATAGCATATTATCCAATACAATCCGTTGATATGAAAATAATTGATCACCACAATGCACCAAAACAAATGAAGACGGCCAGAGCATACTGGCCGGAACGTCGAGTTATCACTCAGGTTCTTTTCAGAACCATACCCCTTTCGTAAAGAGACCTTTTACACATGATATCATCGCAAATCCTCCTCTATAGTGTTTCAACCACAATACAATGACCTAAGTCTTATTCACACCAAAACGAGTCCGTAAAGGCCACTACCTGGCGATTGCAGTCAATCTTAGCATGTCCGAATGTTGTTGTTTTTATATCGAGTCACAAGTCACGCAACTCAAGTCCACCTTTATGCCAGTATAGGTCTGCGGACCGAGCCAGGTCTAATCGTCACACGAGTCCGACTTCGAGTTATGGCAAAGCGAAATTCGAGTCGCGAACTCGAGTCCGAGTCCGAGCCGCGACCCGCACTATAGTCTGGCGCGCTGCATCCGATCCTGCACGTCCGAACCTTGCACGGTGACATTTCGACGGACGAGAGGGCACCGTCTACGTTACAGGGCGAATGTACGTCGGCGATGTCATTCGATAAGGTTGTGCCCTTCCTTGTGCGTTTGGGGAAAACGAGAACCGAGCGGACGATAATTATAGGTCGGTGATGAGTAGGGGGCAGAAACACCTCATCGGAAGTCAGAAGAAAAAGCCAGTTTGGTCGGGGGAGGGTAGGGTAGGGGAGAAGGAGGCTCTCTTTTTTGAGAGGTCACGGAAGTCGGTTATGGCGCATTGAAATCCCACGATGACGCAGCGCTGAGGCCTTTTGTGGTAAACCGACGTTACAAATGGTGCACCGATACGTGTCTAGCAGAGGGGGGAAACAGCGGGGGGAAAGAAACCGTTTATATCCTGCGCACTTTGAGGGAAATCTATCTCAGTCCGTAAGGCTTCACCGGACCACGGCATGTGCTGGGGCTCGGGTTTCGTCCCCGTCATCCGACAGCTGAAAAGACACTCGCAGTGTTCTCGAATCAACTGTTTCACAGTTTCACAGTAACTTAATATACCGCACGGGAACGGACTGGATGGAGTCTGCGCGTTCTATCCCCGGCACTGCGCCTTGAATGTCAAAAGTGGAGCCCGCGGCTAGCCCGAGGCTTCGGGACATTCTTTTTTGTGCGTGAGGAAAAAACAACCGAGAAGGCATTCGTTTGACGTCATGGCTGGGTTCCGTCGAGGTCTGCGCGCCATCGGTTTGCAGACTGTTATACTGTATTATATAGTCGCTGTGGGCGGATTCGTTTTTGAAGCCGTTGTAGTCACTGTATAATTATAGTCCCTATAGTGACTTTAGTCGTTGTAGTGACTGCGGTCGTTATAGACACTGCAGTCGTTATACATAGTCACTGTGGTCGTTATACATAGTCACTTTGGTCGTTATACATAGTCACTGCGGTCGTTATAGTCACTGTATAGTCGTTATAGTGACCGTGGTCTTTATAGTGACCGTGGTCTTTATAGTGACTGTGGTCGTTATAGTCACTGTAGTCGTTATAGTCACTGTGATCGTTATACATAGTCACTGTGGTCGTTATACATAGTCACTGTGGTCGTTATAGTCACTGTGGTCGTTATAGTCACTGTAGTGGTTATACATAGTCACGGTGGTCGTTATTGTCACTGTGGTCGTTAGAGTCACTGTCGTTGTTATAGTCACTGTGGTCGTTATAGTGACTGTGGTCGTTATAGTGACTGTGGTTGTTACAGTCACTGTAGTCGTTATACATAGTCACTGTGGTCGTTATACATAGTCATTGTCGTCGTTACAGTCACTGTAGTCGTTATACATAGTCACTGTGGTCGTTATAGTCACTGTCGTAGTTATAGTCACTGTAGTCGTTATACATTGTCAATGTCGTCGTTATAGTCACTGTAGTCGTTATACATTGTCAATGCCGTAGTTATAGTCACTGTAGTCGTTATACATTGTCAATGTCGTCGTTATAGTCACTGTAGTCGTTATACATTGTCAATGCCGTAGTTATAGTCACTGTAGTCGTTATACATAGTCAATGTTGTTGTTATGTCGCTGTCGTCGTTCATAGTCACTGTAGTCTTTATGCATAGTCACTGTAGTCGTTATACATTGTCAATGCCGTAGTTATAGTCACTGTAGTCGTTATACATAGTCAATGTTGTTGTTATGTCGCTGTCGTCGTTCATAGTCACTGTAGTCTTTATGCATAGTCACTGTCGTCGTTATAGTCACTGTAGTCGTTATACATAGTCACTGTCGTCGTTATAGTCACTGTAGTCTTTATACACAGTCACTGTCGTCGTTATAGTCACTGTAGTCGTTATACATAGTCACTGTCGTCGTTATAGTCATTGTAGTCGTTATACATAGTCCCTATCGTCGTTATAGTCACTGTAGTCTTTATACACAGTCACTGTCGTCGTTATAGTCACTGTAGTCGTTATACATAGTCACTGTCGTCGTTATAGTCATTGTAGTCGTTATACATAGTCCCTATCGTCGTTATAGTCACTGTTGTCGTTATAAATAGTCACTGTAGTCGTTATAGTCACTGCAGTCGTTATATATAGTCACTGTAGTCGTTATAGTCACTGCAGTCGTTATACATAGTCACTGTTGTCGTTATAGTCACTGTAGTCGTTATACATAGTCACTGTAGTCGTTATAGTCACTGCAGTCGTTATATATAGTCACTTTTGTCGTTATAGTCACTTTCGTCTTTATACATAGTCACTTTCGTCGTTATAGTCACTGTAGTCGTTATACATAGTCACCGTAGTCGTTATAGTCATTGTACTATAGTCGTTATAGTCCATGTTCCCACAGAAGTCGTTGTAGTCACGCCGGCTGTTGTAGCCAGGCCTGTAGTCACTTCAGGCGTTGCAGTCGTTATAGTTAATGTTCTCCTAGTAGGCATTTTAGTCACCCTAGTTATTGTATTGCGCCGAAGTCAGCGTATTCAAAGCAGTTGTCGGCGTTGCTGTTGGCGTGGTATTCGTTGCACTAGTTGTAATGTAACCACTGTGTAGTCGGTTTATATCCGTAGTAGCATATAATCGTAGTCGCGATTGTGCTGATATAGGTCATGCATTCACTGCACCCGTTCTCATTATACAGGGACCTATTTCTATTACACGAGTTTGGATCTATTGTCGGTGATGTCACTGCTGATTCGCTCTCAATGACGTATAGCCTTCCTTTTGCCCGTTCAACTGTTATTGTTAGCAACTCGAACACGTTGACAATCAATGAACGCATTGTTGGCTATTTCTGAAGACATGTACACACACATGTATGGCCCAAAATCATGCCTTCTGATTTCAATTCATCACGTACCGAATGCATTTGAATGATAATGAAATAAAAGTATCACCTGTCCAAAATGTTGCATCCATTTCCTTGCGTTAGTCTCTCAAAACGGCCGCAGATCAAAGCGAATGCCTGCATGGACAGATCTCCCACGTGCAGTCGCAAACAAAAAAAACTCATCACAGAGAGTGCCTAAAGAAAAGAAGAAGAAGAAGAAGAAGAAGAAGAAGAATTATTTGCCTTAATTTACCTGAGACTGCCCTGTGGACCGGGGCTAGAGTTGACCATCGAGGGAGGGATGGGGGTGGGGAGAGGGGAGTCGGGGCACACATCTTCGTAAATATCAATCAACTTGGGCTCGGGCCATGACGCCGTAGTGAAAGGGGAGGAAGGGGGAGGGGGACGAGGGAGCATAAATATTTAAATCTGGGTCGGGCCGGGGCTAGATTGGAGATGGAGAATAAGGCTCTCACGCGTACGAAGGGACGCATGGCGTTGGTCGGAGGGGGGCTGGTGGTGATTGCTCGGCGTCTCCCCAGTGACCATCGCTACGGAGGCCGAGCTATCGTGACCCTTAATTTCCTTTTTTCGGGGGGGGGAGGGTTAGGGGTTAAGAGAGGAGGTGAATTCTGTCCCTATTTATCTTGCTGCCGTTTTATCTCGTCCACTCGCCGAATACCCACGTCCCGGCGTCTGTGCCTGCATAAAGTCCCTTGTTTTTGAGTGTGACGCCTGTTTATGTTCGTGCCTTCTCTCTCTCTCTGCACTCTCCCATCAACCATAATTCGATTACATGTCATTCTTATCAAACTTTATGATTCTCCAAATTTGGAGGGCCTGACGTTTCGATCTTAGCAGGACCTTTCTCAAAGGCAGAGTGACAAGGACAAAACAGATACATGTACTCTCTTTCCTCGTCATTCGTGTACATGTATCTGTGTTGTCCTTGTCACTCTGCCTTTGAGAAAGGTCCTGCTAGGATCGAAACGTCAGGCCCACTAAATTTTGAGATTTGCATTTTGGTAATTTTGGTCAGTAAGCAGTTTGCAACATTTTTGTATTAAACTTTATAATTATGATATGTGGGTTTAGAGATCGGTTTAAAGGCTCTATGCAACATTGGGAAGATCGGGAATCATCGATGTCCACCGACTTCCTTCTAATTTACACAGTTAGTAGATGGTCATGATAGAATCCTCATGTTGACATCTTACGGACTGGGATGCTGTACTCTTCGAGAAATTCTCACTCAAACATCGACAAAATTCATCATTCGCGAATGATAAACTATTACTTACACTACAGAACGGAGCGTAAACCTTGACTTTTGTTTTGCTTTTGTCTACTTTCCCAAATTACCATTTGAGCTAAAACCTTCGCAGTATTGCTTTTTTGGAATGTTTAATGGTTTAACACAAACTGCGGCAATCTTTTGACCTTTAAGTGTAGGTTCACTGTGTTCATTTAGTAAGACGATGTGCACAGATTCTGAGATTTTTAGCATCGTGATGGGGGATGGCGAATTATAACTATTCATTTTTAGTAGCTTTGTTTTATTATTTCTGAGTCTGTAGGTCTTCCCGTCTGTTTGTCCCGTACCTGTCGTCTCTGTATGACTGTCTTTATGTCTGTTTGTCAGTTTGTCCATCGGTCTGTCGGGTCTGTCTATCCATCTGCCTGCCAGCCTGCATATATGTCTGGTCGCTATCTAGTCTGTCGCTTTCACGGTATATTACATGTAGTTGGCCTCCCTGCCTGTCTGTTGGTCTGTCTGTTTGTTTGGGCTAATCGCCTTACTGTCTGCCTGTCTGCTTGCATGTATGTCCAATGGTCTGCCCCACTCTTCTAAGTTTCAGCTTCCCTCGTCCGCCAACCTTTCCCTCTCCCAACCTCGATCAATTTCATTTTCTCATTTCCTCTCCCCTCCTCCTCCTCCGCCCCCCAAAAAACCCCGTAATATCCTAATCGTTTCCCCACGAGTAATACCGGACAAACATCGCTCTCTCCCCAACACCCATCGCTATTACAGAGTATTAAAAAAAAAAATGAAAATACGAAAATAAATGACCGACGATAAGCAAGGGAGTGGGGGGTTAGAAACCCGTACAATCACCGGGCCGCGGGGCAAAACAAGTCCCCTCCCCGGCGGGGGGCTTGGAGTGTCTTCCTCCCGTGCGCCAACGGTGTCCCAACCTCGCGTCGACACGCTTGGCACGTTCGTCCCGAGCGAAAGCGATCTCACATCACCGAGCCCCGGAGAGGCCGACCCTAATTTCGATTTTCTTTTCGCCTGACCTCGTCCGATGCGATGTTGAGACCGTATTCTGCTTGTCTTTCAGTGGCTGTGTGCAGGGGTTCGGTTTTTTTCTGGTTTTTTTTTCGTCTCCTTCTTCTTCTTCTTCTTCTTCTTCTTCTTCCTCCAGTGCAATCAGCAAGCGTCTGATGATGTTGTCAGTGGCGAGGCGAGGAGGCAGGCAGGAGCGTGAAATGGGGGGAAGGAGGAAATTTCGACGATATTGTAGCGGAATATTATCCCCATTAATAACGCCGGAGCGAGCGGGTCCTAGCGCAGCCCGAGGGCACATAGTCCCCTAACCAACCCCTTCCATTTCGGCTGAACGGGTTTTTTCCCCCTCTCACTCGCTCTCTCTTCCACAATCTCCCCTCCCTCTCACTCGCTCTCTCTTCCCCAATCTCCTTTCCCTCTCCCTCGCTCTCTCTCCACAATCTCCCCTCCCTCTCCCTCTGCTCTCTCTGTATTTCCCTCATTCCCTTTATCCCTTCTCTCCCCTCTCCTTTCCTCTCCTCTCTATTTCCCTCTCTCTCTCCATCCCTCTCTCCCTCCCTCCCTCCCTCGCGCGACTTTTAACAGGGATGAAATGAAGAAAAATGGAAGGATTTTTCTGTTCCATCACCTTCCCTCATCTCTCTCCTCTCTCTCTCTCCCTATCTCTAATTCTTTCTCATCTCTCTCCTCCACTGTCCCTCCTCTCTTCCTCTCCCATCTCTCTTCATTTGTCTTCTCTCTCCCTTTCTTCTCTCTCCCTCGTGTCTGTCTCTGTCTGTCTGTCTCTATTTCTCTATGTATTTGACTGTCTCTGTCTGTATCAAATCTCTCTTTGTCTCTATCTCTCTATGCCTCCATCTCTCTATGTCTCTATCTCTCTATCTCTCTATGTCTATATCGGTCTATGTCTCAATCTCTCTATACCTCCATCTATATATGCATCCATCTCTCTATGCCTCCATCTCTCTATGCCTCCATCTCTCTATGCCTCCATCTCTCTATACCTCCATCTCTCTATGTCTCAATCTCTCTATGTCTCAATCTCTCTATACCTCCATCTATATATGCATCCATCTCTCTATGCCTCCATCTCTCTATGCCTCCATCTCTCTATGCCTCCATCTCTCAATGCCTCCATCTCTCTATGCTTCCATCTCTCTATGCCTCCATCTCTCTATGCCTCCATCTCTCTATGTCTCAATCTCTCTATGCCTCCATCTCTCTATGCCTCCATCTCTCTATGTCTCAATCTCTCTATGCCTCCATCTCTCTATGCCTCCATCTCTCTATGCCTCCATCTCTCTATGCCTCCATCTCTCTATGCCTCCATCTCTCTACGCCTCCATCTCTCTATGCCTCCATCTCTCTATGCCTCCATCTCTCTATGCCCCCATCTCTCTATACCTCCATCTCTCTATGCCTCCATCTCTCTATGCCTCCATCTTTCTATGCCTCCATCTCTCTATGCCTCCATCTCTCTATGTCTCAATCTCTCTATGCCTCCATCTCTCTATACCTCCATCTCTCTATGTCTCAATCTCTCTATGTCTCAATCTCTCTATGCCTCCATCTCTCAATGCCTCCATCTCTCTATGCTTCCATCTCTCTATGTCTCAATCTCTCCATGCCTCCATCTCTCTATGCCTCCATCTTTCTATGTCTCAATCTCTCTATGCCTCCATCTTTCTATGCCTCCATCTTTCTATGCCTCCATCTCTCTATGCTTCAATCTCTCCATGTCTCTAGCTCTATATGCACCTCTTTCTCTGTCTCTATCTCTCTATGCCTCCATCTCTCTATGTCTCTATCTCTCTATGTCTCTATCTCTGTATGTCTCTATTTCTCCATGTTTCTGTCTCTCTATGCCTCTATCTCTTCATGTCTTTGTCTCTTTATGCCTCCATCTCTCTATGTCTCTATGTCTCTATATATTTGACTGTATCTGTTGACTGTATCTGTCACAAATCTCTCTATGCCCCCATCTCTCTTTGTCTCTATCTCTCCATGTCTCTGCCTCTCTATGTCTCTATTGTTTTGGCTGTCTCTGTCTGTCACAAATATGTCTATATCTCTATTTCACTATGTCTCGATCTCTCTATGTCTCGATCTCTCTATGTCTCAATCTCTCTATGTCTCGATCTCTCTATGTCTCGATCTCTCAATTTGTTTGGCTGTCTCTGTCTGTCTCATACAAGTCTATGTCTTTATCTCTCAATATGTATCTGATTGTCTCTGTCTGTATGTCTGTCTGTCTGTCCCTTCCTCACTCTCTTTTCCACGACCTTGTCGCTCCCTGATTGCGGATCCATATCCTGGAGGCACGTCCCTGATGATCGTGATTGTCTTGTCCTCTTTGATCTCTCGCTTCCGCGGCCTTCCCCTCCCCTCGACGGCGGAGCCCACAATAAAAAAAACCCCTCATCTTGCTCCACCGCCTCTGCGTCCACAATCTAATCGTATCCATTTCGGCCACACTCAGACAGAGCTGTGGGGAAAAAAGGGGGTAGAGGCAGCTAACGCAGCTACCCTGCGTAGACACTATAATGATTTCCCGACCAAACTAGCGGGAGTTCCTTGTTTTCATCACATGCAGCCGACGTGACCACCCCTTTAAATAAAAAAAACCCATTCCCGCCTTTTTGTTTTCTTCATCTAGACACTTCTACCGAGGAACGCGCGTTATTGGAATTGAGAATGTAATGCATAGCGTTGAACAGGTTATAGTCTCATTATGTTTTACACGATCACACGAGTCGCTGATCGTGCTCTGATAACCTGAATTTTATCTTTCTTTTTGTATATCTGTCGAGGCAAAAAGAGGGGGGCAGGTCGGATGGAGGGCTTAGTGCGAGATTGTGTCTTTGCCCATGGAGGCCTGCGAGCGCCATCTTGTCTGATGCACATCTGAAAGCTATCTGGCGATCGCAACAAGTCGACGGGCAGTTTATAATCCACAGCTCTGAGAGCTGTCAGTTTAAAGACTGAAGGAAGACCTATTTTCCATTTCATTCTTCTTATTTTTAAAGGCAAGAAACCTATCACTTTGAAAGCTAAATAGGCCTATACATATTATACTTCATGCCATATTTGAACCCCTATCGCTGGGTTTAAATTTAAGTAATGGTATATTGTTGTTTGCATCTAAATGAAAACAAGGGTGTGTTTCCTGTGTGTGTAGCCCATATCATCTATTGGAGCCTAAGTGCAGTTTAGCAGTTTAAAAATTGAGGGGAGACCCATTTCCATTCTTGTTTAATGGCAGGAAACCTGCCACTTTGAAAGCTAGATGCATCCACTTCATGCGATATTTGAAACGCTATCGCTGAGTTTAAACTTACTATTATTTTTGTTACACAAAACAGTTGCAAACTGCCTACTGACTAAAATTACCAAAATGCAAATCTTAAAATTTAGTGGGCCTGACGTTTCGATCCTAGCAGGACCTTTCTCAAAAGCAGAGTGACAAGGACAAAACTTACTCCTCCACACTTCTCTCTTTGATCTTTCCCCCTCTTCTCACTAATCCCTACCCTAATCCTTGCCCTACCCTTTGATCTCACCCTACCAGCTTTCCTCTTTGTCCTTTGTTTCTCATCCGTGTCATATTCACTCTCTTCCCTCTTCCTTCTTGCACACGTATCTGTTTTGTCCTTTTAACTCTGCCTTTGAGAGAGGTCCTGCAGGGATCGAAACGTCAGGCCCACTAAATTTTAAGAAGTAACATTGTTGTATGCGTCTGAATGTAAACAAGGATGCGTGTTCCGGTGATGTAGCCTTCTATCGAAGATAGTGAAGCTCGGGTGGTAGAGCGCAGGTCCGTCAAACCGGAGGCCTGAGTGCAAGTCCCGCCAAAGTCGAGTTCACCTCGCTATCTATTTTTTTCTTCTTATGAATTTACTTTCGCTCTGTGCGTCATTATAATTGTTGATGCTGCGAACGGTGAGCGGTGACCAAGTTCTCTGTCCTGCCCGCCCCATCCCGCCGGGATGACCGGAGCTCTGCCCGTTCGTCTGATCCGATGCGAGCGCTCCATCACGGACATGATAGTTCACGTGATGGGCTGTCCTCCCACTTCCCCCTGCCCAGTTTGACTGGGCCGCGAGGTGAGGGGAGACAGCGGTTAAAGGCCCAATACAACATCGGGAAGATCGGAAAACATCAATGTCCACAGATTTCCGTCTAATTTACACAGTTTGTGGATGGTCATGATAGAATCCTCGTGTTGAAATCTTACGGTCTGGGATGCTGTACTTTTCGAGAAATCGTCACTCAATCATTGACCAATAATTGATTTACTCGCGAGTAATAAACCATTGCTTACACTACAGAACGGTGCGAAAACCGTGACGCTTTTTTGCCGTTTTCTATATTTTCTCAGATTACCATTTGAGCTAAAACCCGCAGGATTTCTTTTTTTCGAATGTTAATAATGGTTTGTGGCAATCGTTTGACCTTTACCAATGTTGTATAGGGCCTTTAATGCCACAGTGCTCCGGGTGGGGGGTGGGGTGGGAGAGATGAGGTGGGGGGAGGTTACCCGACGGAACATGAAATCGAGACACGGGCGAGGGGATTATTGCGGAAATGTGAGCCTCGCTGTAGGAACCGTATCGCCTCTGTCAAGGCGACGGTAATCATACACACCTCAGCATCAATATTAAGCAATCAATAATCGCTATTCATTCAGCGCTGGACGAGATCCCCAAATCGCACGACTAAAACGCCGTGAGACGACGCGCCAGCGCTTAACAAGTACAGAAATCGGATGAATATCCGGGGGGGGGGGAAGAAAAACCCCTGACAGCGGTCTGTCGTTTTGAATTCTACGCAATGGATTAATGACCTCCAATGATATTCAATAGAAGACAGATGGGTCGACAGAGCTCCAATTTCGGCAGTTAATGCGTTGAGAAATGGCATTGCCAATGTTCGGCCACTCAAAGTGGAATGCGTTTAATAGGAAAGTCCCTATATACAAGATTTAGTGCGGTCCAAGTTCCTTTCAACGGATGGATTAATAAGCGATCAATTCTGACTGTACAGTCCCTTTTTGGAAAGACAGACGGCTCTCTACGAATCTCCGCGAGTCGGGCGGTTAATACACCGAGAGGTGGCGTGGTGCCCACGCTCAACCGGTTCGGGGAATCGAGCACCTGTGCGTGTCGCCGATACAGCTGTCTTTCGCCGCTGAGATCACGAGATTATCACCGGCCTACAGGGATGGGCGAGGGTGCCAATGGCAACCGTCAACGCATGGTAAAAAAAACCACCCACCACCACCATGCAGTAGATAGGACGGGTCATGGCTAGGGGGAGGGAGTGATGCGATCCCAGCGCGTGGCGGGCTAGGGCGGAGGACATTTTTCTTATTGACACGCGCAATCCGGCTTAGCTTGATGCGGCCGCCTTGCTAAAGACCGGCGAGTCTATGTAAGGGCGATGGATGCACGGACCGGACGTCCCGGTAGGCGGTAACTCTCCCCCCAAAATGGCACGGACGAGATCAGAGACTGAAGAGAGGGGGATTATAGCGTGACTGGGTGAGGAGGATGGGGTAGGATGGGGTAGGATGGGGAAGGATGGGGTAGGATGGGGGATGGGGTAGGATGTGGGATGGGGTAGGATGTGGGATGGGGAAGGATGTGGGATGGGGAAGGATGGGGGATGGGATAGGATGGGGTATGGGGAGGATGTGGGAGGATGGGGAGGATGGGGTAGGGTGTGGGATGGGATAGGATGTGGGATGGGGTAGGATGTGGGATGGGGTAGGATGGGGGATGGGATAGGATGGGGTATGGGGAGGATGTGGGAGGATGGGGAGGATGGGGTAGGGTGTGGGATGGGATAGGATGTGGGATGGGGTAGGATGTGGGATGGGGTAGGATGGGGGATGGGATAGGATGGGGTATGGGGAGGATGTGGGAGGATGGGGAGGATGGGGTAGGGTGTGGGATGGGGTAGGATGTGAGATGGGGTAGGATGGGGGATGTGGTAGGATGGGGTAGGATGGGGTAGGATGGGGGATGGGGAGGATGTGGGAGGATGGGGAGGATAGGGTAGGATGTGGGATGGGATAGGATGTGGGATGGGGTAGGATGGGGGATGGAGAGGATGTGGGAGGATGGGGAGGATGGGGTAGGATTACGTAGGATGGGGGATGGGGTAGGATGGGGGATGGGGTAGGATGGGGTAGGATGGGGTAGGATGGGGGATGGGGAGGATGGGGAGGATGAGTAGGATGGGAGGATGAGGAGAATGGGGGAGGATGGGGAGGATGGGAAGGATGGGGAGGATGTGGGAGGATGGGGAGGATGGGGAGGATGGGAAGGAGGATGGGGTAGGATGGGGGAGGATGGGGAGGGTGGGGTAGGATGGGGTAGGATGGGGGTGGGGTAGGATGGGGGTGGGGGATGGGGAGGATGGGGAGGATGGGGAGGATGAGGAGGATGGGGAGGATGAGTAGGATGGGAGGATGAGGAGAATGGGGGAGGATGGGGAGGATGGGGAGGATGTGGGAGGATGGGAAGGATGGGGAGGATGTGGGAGGATGGGGAGGATGGGGAGGATGGGGAGGAGGATGGGGTAGGATGGGGGAGGATGGGGAGGGTGGGGTAGGATGGGGAGGATGGGGAGGATGTGGATGATGGTGAAGATGGGGAGGATGAGGAGGATGGGGAAGATTGAAGAGGATGAGGAGGAGGACTAGGCGGAAAAGGAGGACAAGAAAGACGAGGAGGTAGAGGATGCTGAGGATGTTGAGAATGACGAGGATACGATTAGGACAAAGGTGATGATGAGAAGGATGATGATGAAGATACCGAGAATGATATGCGGCTCTCTTTAATTAGGACGCTGAAGACGATGCAGGCACTGATGATCGGGTTTTATGAGCCCGTTCGGTAAATCTTACGCAGGGGAGGAAAGATGGAGAGCGTGTGTGTGGGTGTGTGCGAGGGAGGGAGGGAGGCATCTTCCGCTCCAGTAAGCTCATTATTGGATCCAGGCCAGAGCCCGCTACCGGGGCTGACACGTCCGGGAGCCAGCCGAGCGTGGCCCGCAGCTACGCTCGGCCATTCACAACATTTGGTCCTTGGTTTCATTCTCGACCGCGCTGGCCTGTGCCCGACGGGGTAGCTGGGAGGAGGGAGGGAGAGTGGGGAGAGAGGTAAAGGAGGGGGAGGAGGAAGAGTGAGGGGGAGAGGGAGGGAAAGAGGCAGGGGAGGGAAAGGGGAAGGAGGGAAGGGGAGAGGGGGAGGGGAAGGAGGGAAGGAGAGAGGGGGAGGGGAAGGAGGGAAGGGGAGAGGGGGAGGGGAAGGGGAGGGAGAGGGTGAGGGATCGGAACCGAATTAGATTCCGTGTTAACCTCGTTTTTACGCCGGCGAGGTAAAAAAAAAATCATGGGTGGCGCTTCGGGGCGAGTTGTGGGCAGAAGGGTATAGAGAAAGGGGTTGGAGCGGGCGGGTTAGGTCAGCGATACAGGTCGGCAGCCCTGATCAAATTCATTCAGCTGTTTTCCGTGGACTACGGTAACCCCCCTCCCCCCACATATCTACGTATAATTATCATGTCCAACCTCTCGTGCAAAACCAGGTCTGCTTTATTAAGTAAAAGGCCATTAATTGTCGGCAGTGCGTGGTATCGGTGACCGTGCGACAGCATCTCGGTTTTCCTGAACCGCTATATTGGGTTTTCTTTGGCCCCGGCGGGAGACGAGAGGATGGGGGGGGGGGTCACTCGACTTTGGGAGGGTGGGGGGTATTGGAGTAATGAGAACGGTTGCTCGCGATAGTGGGGGTCCACATTTGCATCCCTTTAATCTGACCGTCATTCTGTTTGGGGGGTAAGTGGTACAGCCTGAAAGGCCGACCCTTTAATTTGGTCACGCTTTTTTTATAAGATAGCTCAAAACCAAAGATCTTATAGCGCGCAAAGCGCGCAAGATGGATTACTCTGAGCAAAAGGTGAAGTACGCACTGGACGCCATTTTAGTAAGCAACGGAATCTGTCGTCTGTTTTCGGTGCTCCGGAAATGAAGCGGGAGAGTCACACACAGTAACAAAGATACAACTTTGGATGCATGAACGGAATGTGATAACTTTCGATGTGATGTGACCACGGAACGGAGAGAACGCGAACGACTTTGGTTACTAAAATGGCGTCCACTGTGTCCTTCATCCGGATGCGTGCGATCTCGCAAGAGTAGGCTATCTTGCGCGCTTCGCGCGCCATAGGATCTTTGCTAAAAAAATTACCGAGGAAACACGTTTGCAGAAATGCAGGGTTTTCTCTCCCTGGTTCTTGCTTTCCCCACAGCCTACGATCTTGCCCCCCTTTCTTTGTTTTTTTTTAAAGGAAATGCTAATTCCTATCTCCAGCCTTCCAGAGTCCCTATCTATCTCCTTCTTTCTTTAGCCCTTAACCTTGAGTGGCTCGTCAGCCTTGTTTTGGGCCATTATGGATAAAAAAAAGGGTAAGTCAAGTGCAACACTAGATTGGCAACGGCTCAAAGTTGCAAACTTCGTTGCGACCTGAAATGACCTGAAACCACGGAAGCTGAGACGGGCGGACCGGACGGTCTCGATTCCAGCTGCAATCTTTGGCGGAGGCGGAATGAGCCGGCCTTTTCGAGAGGGCCTTGGTGCCGAGATGTCTCGGCTGGGATCAAACCACCGGGCCCTGTATCGTTGCTTTTTTTTTTATCATGGGCAGTGGTCTATACCGAAGGTGTCATGGCAGTGCATCGTTACTGGTATGGCTTAAAGGCCCTATACAACATTGGCAAAGGTCAAAAGATTGCCACAGTTAGTTTGTTAAACCATTAAACATCCCAAAAAAGCAATCATGTGAAGGTTTTAGCTCAAATGGTGATCCGAGAAAGTAGAAAAAAGGCAAAAAACCGTCATGGTTTTTGC
Source organism: Luidia sarsii (assembly GCA_949987565.1). Taxonomy (NCBI): domain Eukaryota; kingdom Metazoa; phylum Echinodermata; class Asteroidea; order Paxillosida; family Luidiidae; genus Luidia; species Luidia sarsii. Next base: position 9,339,380 of record OX465104.1, on the reverse strand, counting down.
ACCATTCTGTAGTGTAAGAAATAGTTTATGACTTGCGAGTAATAAACTATTTGTCGATGTTTGAGTGAAAATTTCTAGGGAAGTAAAGCATCCCAGACTGTAAGATTTCAACATGAGGATTCTATCATGACCATCTACAAACTGTGTAAATTAGAAGGAAATCTGTGGACATCGATGTTCCCCGATCTTCCCAATATTGTATTGGCCTTTAATATAGGAGGGTTTGCGGTGACACCATGATCGTATAAAGGTCTCTTAAAGCCCCTACACAACATTGGTCGAGGTCAAAGAATAGCCTCTATACGTTATCTGATCCAACATATGCATAAAATAGCACACCAGTGAAAATTTCAGCTCAATCCGCCAACCGAGTCTCGAGAAAATCGTGAAAACCGCTTCATTTGTTTTGCGAAAATGCAGCATTCTACGCCGTACTGTTCCGAAAAATAGTTTAGATCTCGGTGAAACGTAAACTATTTCTTTTACTCATTTCTCCCAAAATACAACATTTTGAGCAGAAATATTTCAGTGAGAGGTTTCTACTATAACCATCTTCAAACTGTATAAGTTTCATGTAAATCTGTGAACATTTCTGTTTTTCGATCTTACCAATGTTGTGTAGTGGCTTTAAAAAAAGAGGTGTGGTTCGGAAGAGAACACGAGTGGTAACTCGGCATTCCGACCAGTAAGCTCTGGCCGTCATCAGGAGAAGGGCTTGGACTCGGTGGTGGATCAGCTTATATGGTACCAGCTTATATGGTATGGCTATGGCTTACTGAAAACCTTACCCTGTCTTATAAGCAGAAATCCCCGGCTGTCCCTAGATTGGAAGCGGGGACCTCGTTCCCCATGGCGCACGCGGAAGCACCCGATGAGCGCTCTACCAGGCTAGACAGTCATACAGACCAGGTGTCAATTTCATAGAGCCGCTTAGAGCACTGGCATTTGCTGGAAGGCCCTATACAACATTGGTAAAGGTCAAAAGATTGCCGGAGTGTGTGTTAAACCATTAAACATTCTAAAAAAGCAATACTGCGAAGGTTTTTCCTCAGTTGGTAATCAGAAAAAGTAGAACAAAGCAAAAAAAAAACACCGTCACGGTTTACGCACCGTTCTGTTGTGTAAGAAATAGTTTTTTACTCGTGAGTAATAAACTATTTGTCGATGTTTGAGTGAAAATTTCTCGAAAAGTACAGCATCCCAGACCATAAGATTTCAACATGAGGATTATATCATGTCCATCTACAAACTGTGTAAATTGGAAGAAAATCTTTGGACATCGATGTTTTCCGATCTTCCCATTGTTTGATTGGGCCTTAAAGCATGACAAATCGTCCTCCAAATAACCAGGTTGCCAGCCAATGTCTCAACCCTACTCTGTTTATGTAGCGCCCTCAGGAGACGGGACGTCAACATGTGGCTCTGTAATAATTATACAGTGCCCCCATTCCGTGCGTGGTCTATTATAGGCCGTAAGCTGAGAGTGCCTTCCGTCCTTCCCCAACCCACGCTTCTGTATCGTTTTCGTAGACGAAAAACGGTAATGCCGTGTCATGAGAACTCTGGTCCCAACGTGACCGACTTGCAGAGGACCGCGCCAATACGGCAGCACGTTTCGGTTCCTCATTACACGACTGCATACACGAGTTCACGAAATTATTACGGGTGGCAACTCGCTGGAGGAGGGAGGGAGGGAGGGAGGGAGGGAGGGGTGGTAGATGTGGCACATCTGAGCTGTCAGAGATAGACTTTCACACCGATCTTTCCTGCTTTGATGCTTACGTAGGGAGGAGAAAGAGAGGAGAGCGTGTAAGGGGGGGATTTCAGAAATTATGATGGATCGCAATCGTGCCGTGCCGGCCCAAATGACGCGAGAATTAGAGATGCTATCCTCTTCCCTTGCCTGCGAAGGATATTATGCCTCTTAGGATGGGTACACCGCTATCGGTGTACGGAGGAGTATCAAGCGGTGCAGATCACATACCCGGCTCATCAAAGAATGCAGTTGGCCATTAGATTCCATTAGAGAGTGGGGGGTTGATGGTAGCATTTGCCCGCAGCCTCGCAGTACCGTGCACGGCTCAGGTGTGCGGTTTTTTTTTTTTTTTTTTTTTTTTTGGGGGGGGGACAAACTCCTCTTCGTGTTTGAGTGAAAGCGCTGACGTGCAAAACACCCAAGTGTGCAGAAAATGCTGACTGAAAGCCCCCCTCGACTATCAGACGCAGGGATCCTTTCCCCCCACCCCCCCGTCCCCACCCCCACCCCACACTAATTCAACGAGTCCGTGAAGGGTGTGACGAATACCGGATTTTCTCGAGCCTATCGGTTGTCGGATCGCACCTTCGATCGTCCCCGTCAAACGCGGCATCACATCACCGACGCCCACTACTAGCAATACCGACGTCTTCGGAATGGGTCTGAAGAAAATTTCGGAGCGAATGGCCAAAAAAGAAGAAACGGAGAACATTTCAGTGCGAGGTTTCTACTATAATCATCTTCAAACTGTATAAGTTTCATGTAAATCTGTGAACATTTGTGACCCGGCACAACGACTTGAAGAATATCCCACCAAAACACTTTTTGAGTAAACAACGCCTGAAGTTAAAGTATCTTCACAATTCGATTACAAATCAATTTCCTTTTTTTTTGGTATTTTCGGACATTTTAAGTATTAGAGGATTATATTTTGATATCATTTGAAAGCTAATGATATACTCTTTCACATCATTAGAAAACCGCAAAATCTCAAAAATGGGGTTATTTCTCATTATGCTGTGCCGGGTCACATTTCTGTTTTTCGATCTAACCAATGTTGTGTAGGCCTTTAAGCATGAATAGCCTTGCCCACTACAATCGGTTTGCCAGCCAAAGTTACACTTGTTTTCTTCTTCCGAGCCAAGCACCTAATATTTAAATACAAGTTGAACGTAATGTAAATTTCATCAACTACATCAGCAAAACAAAACGCAGACGAGCAGAGCACGTTGCAAGGTTTTCAGACAATAGATGGACCATCCGAGTGACTGAATGGACGAGAAAAACCAGGACGTTCAAAGACCCGATGAAGAGATGATCTCAACAGAGGATTTGGGCCTCACATGGTCAAGGACAGCCAAGGACAGATGTCAATGGATGCATTACAGGGACGGACTACACTTTTCAGAGTGATACATTACTTGGGTATGGAGATGGATATGGATGAACGTAATGATTACCACATAGTAAGCAATCTTGTTATAATCAAGGAAGACTGTCCACGCTAGTTCAGGTTTTCACGCTTATTCAGGCTCTGTGAAATTGAGGCCAGGTTTGCGTCCGTCTACAAAGCGTCGAGGCTAAAAAAATTCCAACTCGACTTCCACCGGACGGGAAGAGTTCCCGAGTCGACCAACGGTATTATACCGGTCGGCCGCAGCCCTAGAGTTAAGCGGGAAATCTTACTCCTTCCCCCCGAGGAGGGGAAGAAGAGTTCCCTGGTCTTCCTGCGCCATTCACGGGCCAGCTGAAAGGTGATTAAGCCCGTGGAGCTCATTAATCACATGGTTCTCCAGTCAGCCCCGTGATTTAAGTACAACGCCTCCTCTCGGATATCGACCACTGAGGGACATGTCACAAGTGGCAATTTACGGGCGATCCCCAAGAAGAAGAGGAAGAAGAAGACGAGGAAAGTTCGTGTTTCAATTTTCAGATAAATTTCCTTGGGAATAGTGAGATACAGTCGTGAAAGGAAATATCTATTGCGATGCCTGGGAGCTCTAATTGTACGCAATGGACGTACATGCTTCCACTATTCCCAGTAGGAGGTATAGCCCGTGTGTCCTGCGCTAAAAACCGAACGGGGAGGATTTAGAGACTAAAAACTTTCCATTTTTGAACTTTTTTTCGGAGGGGGGGGGGACTTTATTTGCCGGGGCGCTTCGGGCGAAACGCTGCCGTCCACCGTTGCAACCTCTGATTCGTGACGGCTACGGGACTGGCCTACTTTACGGGGTCGGACGAGCGAAGCCGGCTTTCTGACGAATTACCCGCGCATCGGAGCGAACCACGCCTGGGAAATCACGCCACCTCCCATCAAGATTCATCGAGAGTTGGGAGGAGGGGAGGAGAAGGGGGAGAGGAGGAGAGAAGATAGGATAAAAAAACCTGCGCCGGACAATGAGGTTGATTATCACTTGAAGGGTCGTGCGTGGTGGCAGGTTCACAATCTGGGAGGAGGAGGATGAGAGGAAGAGGAGGAGAGGAAGAGGAGGAGAGGAAGAGGAGGAGAGGAAGAGGAGGAGAGGAAAAGGAGAGGAAGGGGAGGTGGAGGAGAGGAAGAAGAGGAGGATGAAGATGAGAAGAGGAAGAGGAGGAGAGGAAGAGGGGGAGAGGAAGAGGAAGAGAGGAAGAGGAGGAGGAAGTGGAGGAGAGGAAGAGGAGGAGGATGTGGAGAAGAGGAAGAGGAGAGGAAGACTAGGAGAGGAAGAGGAGGAGAGGAATAGGAGGAGAGGAAGAGGGGAGAGGAAGAGGAGGAGAGGAAGAGGAGGAGGAAGTGGAGGAGAGGAAGAGGAGGAGGATGTGGAGGAGAGGAAGAGGAGAGGAAGACTAGGAGAGGAAGAGGAGGATGAAGATGAGAAGAGGAAGAGGAGGAGAGGAAGAGGAGGAGAGGAAGAGGAGGTTGAGTGAGACTGCCGAGTAAATAAAAAAGTTTAGATTGTTTCACGCAGTCACGCAGTTCTCATCCCTCTCGAGTAAAAAAACCCCGGCCTGATGCATTTCACACTGATCTATCGAAGAAAAACAACGTCAAAGGAACCAACCTTCCCCTTGCCCTTCGGACTCGGGGCAATTCCTAGGTAGTAGAGGGTGAGGGGGAGAGGATGACTTTCTTGGGGCAGGAGGAGAGGGGAGGAAGTGGCGGATATTCGGACCAGTCCTTCCTACGGGAGCGGCGTCTGAGACCCAGTGACGCCGGCCGAGTGAAGCCCAGACCAGGCGTTCGTCAGACCCCGACGCCCCACGCCGCGCCGTTCCACGAGAGAATCAAACTAAACCTTTTCTTACAATTTTCCCGTTATCAGACTAAAAGAAGAGAATCGAAAAAAAAAACCCGGTCGCGACACTTCTATGAATGCATCACGGGTCCTGGCTGCGAAAACCTCGCTTCTGACTGCTTGCCAAACCGGTGCCTTTGCCCCATACGAGAAAACAAGATGGATGGAGAGATGGAGAGATGGAGAGAGGGGGTTTGGAGAGGGGGAGGGAGGGGGAGGGAGGGGAGAGGGAGGGAGGGGAAAGGGAGGGAGGGGACGGGAGGGAGGGAGAGAGGGAGGGCGGTATGGAGGGAGGGGTTTTTGGAGAGGGGAGGGAGGGAGGGAGGGAGGGAGGGGAGGGAGGGAGGGGAGAGGGAGGGGAGGGAGGGGGGAGGGAGGGAGGGAGAGAGGGAGGGGAGGGGGGAGGGAGGGAGGGATGGAGGAGGGGGTTTGGAGAGGTGGAGGGATAGAGAGAGGGGGTTTGGAGAGGGGGTTTGGAGAGGAGAGAGAGGGGGAGGGAGGGAGGGGAGAGGGAGGGGTGGGAGGGGAGAGGGAGGGAGGGGAAAGGGAGGGAGGGGACGGGAGGGAGGGAGAGAGGGAGGGTGGTATGGAGGGAGGGGTTTTTGGAGAGGGGAGGGAGGGAGGGAGGGAGGGAGGGGAGGGAGGGAGGGGAGAGGGAGGGGAGGGAGGGGGGAGGGAGGGAGGGAGAGAGGGAGGGGAGGGGGGAGGGAGGGAGGGAGAGAGGGAGGGAGGGAGGGATGGAGGAGGGGGTTTGGAGAGGTGGAGGGATAGAGAGAGGGGGTTTGGAGAGGGGGTTTGGAGAGGAGAGAGAGGGGGAGGGAGGGAGGGGAGAGGGAGGGGTGGGAGGGGAGAGGGAGGGAGGGGAAAGGGAGGGAGGGGACGGGAGGGAGGGAGAGAGGGAGGGCGATATGGAGGTAGGGGTTTTTGGAGAGGGGAGGGAGGGAGGGAGGGAGGGGAGGGAGGGAGGGGAGAGGGAGGGGAGGGATGGAGGGGAGGGAGGGAGGGAGGGAGAGAGGGAGGGTGGGAGGGATGGAGGGAGGGGGTTTGGAGAGGTGGAGGGATAGAGAGAGGGGGTTTGGATAGGGGGTTTGGAGAGGGGATGGAGGGAGGGAGGGGGGGGGAGGGGAGGGAGGGAGGGGAGAGGGAGGGGGAGGGAGGGAGGGGAGAGGCAGGGGGAGGGAGGGAAAGTAGAGGCAGGGAGGGGAAGAAGGAAGGGGGAAGGGAGTTAGGGATGGAGAGAGGGAGGAAGGGATGGAGGGAGGGGGTTTGGAGAGAGATAGGGAGAGAGGGAGGGATGGAGTAAGGGAGGGATGGAGTGAGTGAGAGATGGAGGGGAGGGAGGGGAGGAAGGGAGGGAGGGAGGAAGTGAGGGGGAGGGGGAGGGAGGGGGAGGGAGGCAGGGAGGCAGGGATGAAAGGGTTGGTGGGGACCGATCTATAGACTCAAGGGAAATAACTCCGTTGCCATGACGATTGGTAATCCGATAAAGTGCGGCAAATTGGTACATAGAGGAGACACCCCTTTAAAGGGAGACGGTGGCGTTTCGGGAGGAGACCAACAAGAATTTGGCGAGTAATTGGGAGAGTATACTGGGAGGGGGAGGATGGGCGGGAGAAAGCTATCGGGCAATTTTTTTTTTGTTTATCGGAAGATGGAAATCCGACATCCTGTTTACAGTGGGCAAACTGAAAAAAGGGGTAAGGTGAGCGGGCCCTAGGGATGGATAATGCAATGTCGGGAATCGGAGGGCTGTTTGTCTCTTCACAGGTTATATCCAATTTTCGTTCGCGGGTATTTTTTTTCTTTCAGCAGCGGGCTCTCGTGGCAGCCGGACGATGTTAAAAGGGGCTATTTAGATGTCAGTGGTCCTGATTCCCTGGAGAGAGAGAGTGACGACTTCTTCCGGTATTAGTTTGTTTCCCTCTCCCTCTCCCTCTCCCTCTCTCCCTGTCTCTGTCTCTGTCCCTGTCCCTGTCCCTGTCCCTGTCCCTGTCCCTGTCCCTGTCCCTATCCCTGTCCCTGTCCCTGTCCCTGTCCCTGTCCCTGTCCCTGTCCCTGTCCCTGTCCCTGTCCCTGTCCCTGTCCCTGTCCCTGTCCCTGTCCCTGTCCCTGTCCCTGTCCCTGTCCCTGTCCCTGTCCCCCTCCCTCTCCCTCTCCCTCTCCCCCTTCCCCTCCAGAATAGTTTCATTTCAACAGGAACGCTTGGAAAAGGGAGGCTCCAGATATGTTTAGAATTTCCCATTTTTAATGTTATTACATATTTTTGTTTAAATGCCATTGTGGTTTACTGGCTTGGTGTCGGAATAAGGCCATGCTCCCCTTTCCGTCCCTGCAGGAGTATACCGATGAATGACGATACGTATGCTATTACGTCGTACCCGGCAGTGAGTCGGTGGTGCTTTTAACGCACCCCCGAGGGACGATTTGTCAAAGTTGACAGCCTAACAAGGAGTGATAATCCCCGGTGAGTGGTGGTAATCTCCTGTAAGCCTTGCCTCCCTGCTCCCAACCCCTCACCCGCCGTCCACACCGGCTCCTTAAACCGCTCATCGTAATCCGAGCATCCCCCCATCCTTTCTCCAGACGTGCATGACATCTGGTTGGACATCAACCGCGCAGAAGCCCTCCCTCGAAGCTTTCAGCTCGAGCGCTGACAAATATCGCAGTCTCCATCTTTGAAAACTGCAGACTGCATCTTTAAAATGACCGAGTTTTGAACTGATGCGCTGCCAGCGCTGCGCGCAACTGATTTACAATGCACAGCGTGACTAATGAATTAAACCACTAGATATATTAAACTCTGCGTCGGTGCGATGGTGATTCAACGAGGGTTTGCCCTTCCCCAGTGGTTCAAAGAAGGGGTAGGCCTTTCCCAACATGCGCTTGGTATCGTACTTTATGCTACTATCAAAAACATAGGTCTATGTGTCTCATTCCACAATACAGGGAACAAACCGCTTTCACCAGGAGACGGTTAAATCTAAATATCTAAGGCATTATGATTGTATGGCAGGTGGTTTTCCAAGAACATCTACAGAAAACTAATTGATTCCCAGTCGCCTCTCTTTGATTTATGTAGGTCGATGAATATATTTTGCAACGAGAATAATAATTATTGGATTACATTAAGAAATTGGTCCCTTTTAGTCAAATCACTGAAACTGGTGTCCATTTTGCCTAGAATTGTATGAGAATAAAATCTGTCGCAGGTCACTACATAATGGACATTCTAGAAGAAGATGCATTTCAGTTTCAATATCAATTAAACAGTGGGGCCATAACCTATTTGTGCAGCTAGACCATTATTTCTTCCCAATTCAATCGTCGGTTTGTGCGAAGAACATCTAAATCGGGATCATATACAATGATTATCTATCACGCCATTTTCAATAAACTTGTCTTGTATGTAGCAGCTCTTTCAAAGTACACAGAGGCATCCTTTGTTTGTTTTCTACCGGAATATATCTATTTGAAAAATTGGTAAAGACAACTTTGACTGGACTGTACCGGGACTTGAACCCGAGACCTCTGGACTAGCCCAGGGATTCTAGGTCGTCCCGCCGACTTTGTTCTGAAGGGAGGAAATAAAAAAAAGGGCGGCATGGAAATACGCCAAAAGGATCTTTGAAAAACTGGAAAAGAAAACCTTGCCTGGACCGCGACATGAACCCGAGACCTCTGGATTAACGTATCAATGTTCTTCCATCTGAGCTATCCAGCCCTTAGATGGTGGCCTCCAAAATAGTCAACTAGTCTTTGCCGGGGTGGGGTCGCCAGTCAGAAGCAATTCAATCATTAACTGCCGTATATCTCCAGGGACCGCACCCCCGCTTTCATTCAGATGCAAACTAATAATTATGTTGTTCACCTGGCTACAGTAGCTCGGGGATAACACAAAGGAATTATATCTATGATAGATGGTGGTATATACCCCCATGCTGTGCACATTCGGGTGTATCGCGTGATACCCAGCCGCTTGGTTGTCAAGCGGTCAATACAGCGTCTGAATGAACCGTAAAAGTTCGATTCCCGCCCGAGCTTATCTATACCGTTGCCTCGATCACACAGCCGGACTAGCAGTTTGCAAACAGCTCTGAGTTGCTGTATACCTTAATCGCAAAAGCATCATTACTATTATTAACCGGATGGCTTCAAATCTTAATCACTGTATTTGATTTAATTTCACTGGTTAGTTTCAGCTGTGGTTGTTTGAATAGAGCTCCTGTTGATTAATATTTACACATTATTTTATCTTCTCTTAATTAGAATTTTATTCAAGTTAATGAGGCGCTCTTAATTTGATTTTGACTTCCGCGCGCTTCTCATGAAAGCACAATTTTATTTGCCTAAGACCTAGAAAACACCGTCTCCGTCTTCGGCGACAGAAAAAACAACCCAGCGACAACGAGAACCCTTGTGTGTCCGTATATCCCAATAACCCGACCTAGTTCCTACCACTTGTCATACATGAGCACTTACAAATGAAAGAGGGATGAATCTGTCATCAAGCGATCCTGTAAAGGCAGTTTTAAAAGTCTAGAAAATAACACGAGCTTCCCCCTCTTCAACGTCGCATACAAACAGACAAAAAAAACCGTGAAACGCGCGTTGCACAAACCGCCAAGACTTCATTCTGTCTCCTGGTAATACATGTGTGCGCGCCTAGAATTGATGACTTGATTTAGTCCGAATTCCGTCCTATTTCAGTGTGTACGGGCCGCCACCTTGTGGTCAATCCAATAACGCACGCAGGTCAGACGAAATATGCATACAAAATCAAGCCAACACACACACAACCACTCAAAAACATCCTTCTGTTGCTAGGTGCTGTCTTCTGGCTTCGGGGCAAATGTTTGTGATTCCCCCCCCCCGGGCCGTCATCTCCCGCTGTTTCCCTGTGAGACGGAAGTACGTGAGACAGCGTCAGAGTGGGAGAATGTCTGCGAGAAAGACTGCATCAACAATATAATAGTGGCCGTTAACGAAATGAAGGCTTAGACTCGGGCTCAGACTTCGTCGCCGTCTGAAAAAACCCTGAAAATCCAGGTTAAGGTTTGCTTCCGAATATGAAGGGTTGTTGGCATGATAGGTACAGAGTATTCACCAAGAAACTGGGGCCAACCGCTTGCTTTTAGATGCCTGCGATATAATAACGAGTAAGATACATTATGACCGAAGTCTAACCCCGAGCCTAAAGCCGTGTCCGAAACGGGCTTCCAGAGCTACGGCTACGGCTATTGTCTTCGCAGCCCTGTGCGTTTCTAATGGAGCAAAGATCTATCCGTAGCTCTAGACAACATATTCGGATACGGCCTAAGCTTTCATTACGACCATAGTGGTGGTGTTGGGTGGGTTGGGGGTGGTCGGCCTCTTGGTGGCAGCAGACAGCAAACCGTTTAAAATAAAATCGGTCAAATCTGCATAAATCATAGGCCTATCTGATGAACGTGGATATTATATTGTGTGTACGGCCGTCCAACTTGCGGCTGCAGCCGCTGGCCTAAAAATCAGCTCACTTTGTTCGCATGCTACTTGGGCCCGAGTCGAATATTGGAAAACGAGAGAATGTGCATGGAGTAATAGGCCTATACACAAAACATGCAAACTCTCACTGACTTAAATGACCGAAATGCAAAACTCTAAAAATGTACAGAGCCCCACGTCTCCATTCCAGCAGGAACTTTTTCAACGAAGGAACCCCCGACAAACGTCACATCGAAACGTCTGACAATTTTTCTCCTTCGTCTGCATGCAATATATGTTTTATACATGTCTGACATATCAATTAGTATTGAAACGTTTGCTTGCGATGCAATGTTGTACATGCAGTTAGTCCTTTCAATAAGCCGTCCCTGAAGAATCACGCACTCTGTGAAATGGGTGCTGATTTTGTGATCGACTAGATTTCAACTTGGGGGTAAAAAGCCCACATTGCCGGTGCAAATTCACGAATAGGTCTTTATATCACAGACGTGCAGAACATATTGAGCCGATCCTGTTGTATGAGATGAAAGCTAGTTTCATCACGTTTCAGTTTAGCGCTGTCTCGCGTATCAGGAAATTAAAAGCAGACCATTGCACTATTTGAATCTTAACTATGGCAACGATTCCTCCCATGTATCTATCAAAAGGTAACCTCTCCGATACACGGGTTATGCTTTAATTCTGGAGGACCCCTGTTCTAAGGGCATGGCCCCCCTCTCTAAACCTGTATAGGACCTTTGGGAGACACATTGTCGTTATCAATGGTACCTTAGGGAGACACTCGACATTAGAGAAACATTTCAGTGTCTTCCTAATGTCCCAACTACCTTATAAAAAGGTGATATACAAAAATGTTGCAAACTGCTTACTGACTAAAATTACCAAAATGTAAATCTTAAAATTTAGTGGGCCTGACGTTTCGATCCTAACAGGACCTTTCTCAATGCCCTTGAGAAAGGTCCTGCTAGGATCGAAACGTCAGGCCCACTAAATTGTAAGATACCTTATAAAAACATATCTTTGTTGTCCATATTTTTTAGTAGAAAGGGAATGCTCTCCAAAGAACACAGTGTGGATTTCAAGTTGATTAAACAATACTTAAGGCTTTGCATGGTGGTTGAAACAATATAGGAGGGTTTGCTGTGACACCAAGGTCTCTTAAAGAAGAGTTGTGGCTCTGGCCGTCGTCGGGAGAAATCTCCCAACGACGGCCGGAGCATACTGGTCGGAACGTCGAGTTACCACTCGGGTTCTTTTCAGAACCACACCTCTTCTTGAAGAGACCTTATACATGGAGTCACAGCAAACCCTCCTATATTCAATTTTGTTTTGGTTTAGAGAATGTTTAGAAATAGGGACGACAAGTTTGTGCACAACCCTATGGGAATGTCTCCCTATGGTATCATACAGGCTAATTTATAGCATTTTGGATATCAAGGCGTGGTAATGAACTGAAAACTTTGATTTTGGTTAATTCCAGATTTCCCTGTACTAATTCACACAAGATCTGCCACAAACTCTGACGGTAAGATCCCTCCCCATGCGACTAATTTTCGGTCGACAACAAATCGATATGAAACATCGCCCGAATCAGCGCAGTGCGCCTTTAGACCTCAAAACCCAGCAATAGCCTTTCGACCTGATTCCGCTATAATGTAATCGGCCGCATCAACGTGGCAACGCGTGCCAAGCCACCGACAACAGGAGAGCGAGAGAGAGAGAGAGAGAGAGAGGAAGAAAGAAAGAAGACGAAATGGGGGGAAAAAAAGGGGGGAGAGGAAGAAGAAAAATGAGAAAGCTGCAATGCATGCATGGAATAATTGGCCTATAAACTCCTGCAACTCTTGCACGGCGTGTTAGGATCCTCATGGGCAGCATTAGCGGTCGGCGTGCTGTCTGACCGGGAACGGCACGGGAACGGTCCGGGCAGATCGGGCTGGGGGAAGGGAGGGGAGGGGAGGGGTTGGGTTGGCGGGAGCAAAGTGACCTGGTCCCCGCCTCGTCCACCCGCCGGCAATACCGGAGCGCGTGCACATCAGCTGTGGACTCTGCACTAATATTAAGGGCTGGAGAAAGCGGGCCGGGAGCCAATCCCATCCTGTCCTTTTTTATTTCAAAACAGCCAAGCCGCGCTCTTCATTGGGGCCACATACAGGTTCGTCCCTCACGCCCCCCTACTGACCGTATATACATTCTGCAAACGTGAGTATCTAGTACTGCATGGTAACGGGTAACTGTTTTTGTGTGAGGGGCTCAAGCCCAGTCAGGCGGTGTCGAATTTTGGCCAGGTAAGACGCTCCTGTACCACTGACACCCTCTCCTTGCACGTCGGTCGAGCTAGATATCTTGGGTCAAGCTAGATGGACATTGGGGTAGAGGGGAGGGGGGTTACCCAGTGACATTTGTACGCATACAGAGGGGGGGGGGGAGGGGAGGAGAGGGGTAGGGGAGGAGAGGGGGAGGGGAAGGGGAGGGGACGATCCCCCCAAAATAATACGCGCACGTCACAACACCCTATCCTCGTCTCCCGATCCCTTTGCCAACCGGGAACACGTCGGCGTACATCGGATCCATTCCCCGCGACGCCGCAGCGCGAGAAAAAAACCCTCACATGACACTCCTGTTAGCGCCATTAAAATTAAGGGGACGGGAGGGACTAGGGAGGAGAGGGAGGGAGGGGACAGGGGGGAGGGGAGAGAGGGGTAGGGGAGAGGGGTTCGAATTCGGCCGAAGAGCCCAAGAGGCTCAAAACGTGCGCCGCAAAGAAAATACATTTCCGTGTTATCAAATAATGTCCCCAAAGCTCCGAAAACACCCGCGACTGGGAGAAAGGGAGAAAGAAGAAGAGGAAGAGTGGAGATGAGTGTGTCATGCAGGCACAAGACGGTTAAGGGGGGAGGGGTTTCAAGCACGTCTCGGTGGCATGTACGCGCGTGAGATGAGGCGGGGATGGGGTGGGGGAAGAGTGTGTGGTTACCGAGATCTTCCATCATTCAGCGAGGGTAAGCCACCGGCTGGCTATTTGGTGCGTGCCTTCGTGTGTCTACGTGTAGGAAAAAAAAGGGGGGTATCGTAAACACATCTCGCACATCACTCCTCGTGGGTGCAAAAACAAAACAAAACCCACCCAAACACACACACATCATAAGGCTGGAAAGGACGCTACGCGTACGATCACGTGACAGACCCTTTAATAGTCAACTCCCGCAGTCCTATACATGGTTAATGCACTTTTTCCCGCAACCCCTCTTACAAAAAAAAAGTGTCGCACTTTCCACGTTATATTTCCGAACTTAATTATATAATCGTCCGTTCTGAGTCTGCCTTTTTTTTTAGATTGGCGAGAACAAATCTCTTCGAGAAATGTTCTGCAAGGATGGAAACGCCTTGCCCTCTGATATTTCGAGATTCGCCTTAAGATCATTGAAGTCTTTTGGAGTTTTGCAGCATTTCTGCATTACTCTGAGAATGAAAGAAAAAAATAAATTGCTGAACATTATCAGGAACTGCTTTACGGTGCCGCATCAGACAGACAATGCTTGCAATTTGATCACGTCGCTTGACGTCACTTGGCTATGCGGTCACGTGCCATTGATAGACCCCCCTGATTTGAATAGCAATAATGACAATGCCGATGCAATGCCAGAACGTGATAGCGTGATAGCTGCCCATATCAGGTGGTGAATCGGATGACCTTTCCGGGTACCGGTATGTACAATGTGTTTGTGTGTGTGTGGGCGCACATAAAGTGGGTTGTGGGGTACCGGAACAAGGAGTGGGTACTCAGGACAATGGGACCGCTCCTTGTGGGGTACATTTTTGGTACCCATAAGGTTTTCACGAAACTAGTTATTTGGAATTAACTCAAAAAGGAGCAATTTTCGAGGTATGTTTATCAGTCGCAAATAGAACTATATTATATAAGGGACGTTCGCTAGAAATTTCAGCCTAGGAAATTGATTCTGGTTCGAAAGGGAGCGAATGGAATTAGGCTTTTCTGGGAGTATTTTGTTAGTACACGAGAACAAAGGGAATACCCCACAAGTGTACGCGTGTAGGGGTGTGTGTGTGTGTGTGTGTGATAAAATAAATGTGAGCATTGGTTGTGACTGTTTCTCTTAGTGTGCCAAACGTTTAAGTTGCGTCGAAAAAAACATCATCCGAACTGGACCGAGACAGAATTCGACCTGGAAAAAAAACCTTAGTTCCAATAACTGGAAACAGGTGATGGAAATCCCTTTCGTGTGTGTCTTTTAAGGTCGTTAACCCTTAACGAACCGGCGTTTTTTTTTACCATCTCACAGCCGTGGGGGGGGGGGAGCGGATTCCGCCCCATCAAATCTCGGTCGTTCAAGGATGGATTTCATTAATATATGTCAGAGTAATAGATAATTATATAATAAACAATTCTGTCAAATCTTACTTGAATAAATTAATGTTTTGTTTAATTATATATAGCTCGTTAATTATTCATGATTCCATTTTTTGTCTTTTTTTCGTATTCTTTCGTAAAGTAACACACACACACTCATTTGTGTATCCTTGTGGAGACATTGCTTTGTTCTTGCGCACTAAACAACCGAGTGAGAAACGATCCTTTAAAAATGTTCCCATTTCAACTACATTCATTTTCCTGGGTAGAAATTTTGACCGTTTTGTCCCTTATATATAACACTTCAATTTGCGACGGATTCTTACCCATCACAAATTATTTTTTTTCCCAAAACCGGTTTCGTGAAAGACTTGATGAGACCCATTGTGGAGATTGTGGAGATATACACATTTACAATTTCCCTGTGGAGACCTATTCATCCTACTGGACTATATAGGTCTCCACAAGGCACTAGATTCGCGTCCATGCATACTGGTGTTCGAGCAGGCGGTATAGTTTTTGATGGATGGCGTCGTCGAAATTAAGACGGCGATAATGGAGGAGCGACTACCTCGGGTGAGGGATGGCAAAGACGAGGATGTAGGACTCGCCGAACCCCTGAATCTGGGGCAGTCTTCGTTCACGCCCTCAGTTCATTACAAGAGAAGAAGCTGCGGGCCAGTCCACTGAATGTGGGCGATTTACAATGGTGCGCCCTCAAGAGTTTGCAGCGCGTCGGCCAATCACAATGGGCGGAATCTGTAGACCGAACGCGGTCGGCAGAATCCGTGCCATGTGATTGGCCAATGCGTTGCAAACGCTCGAGGGCGCACTATTGTGAATCGCCCGTATTCTACCAAAAAAAACCCGCTGAGCCTACACACGACCGCTCATTTTCACTTAATTTACGTTTTTCTTGTTATGCTCTCATGCTATAAATTGATTATTCGGTTATGAATAGCGAGGTGCAGGGATCACCAAATCACCAAAAACAGTTTACGTAACTTCCGTTATTACTTCTCTTCCTCCCCAATCCTCAACCCTCTCCTCCTTCTCCTTGCTTGATAAACAGCTCTTTGATATTGGTCAGACTATTAACAAAAAACACGTCACAACGCACAAACAAATCAACTACAAGAGTGGAATTCTGAGCTGAAATAATTCCCTCTTACAATTTCAGTGCAGAGTCGGCAAGTCATCGGAATACATTTTTGTGGTTCGGGGGAACAAAAAGGTCTCCGGGAATTGGCACAGTCTTGACATTTCTTTGGAGGAAAAAACAAAAACAAACCTGCTTCGATACAAAAAAATGTGATCCATAACGCCCAGGTGGCTACTGGCGTTGTACTTGAAATTGAATTACGACGACCAGAGAAATTTACTAATGACGAGAAAAGAAAAAAAAAGAAAAAAAATATTGATCGATACAGGACACGCGATTGTATCAGTTTACCCTTTTTTTCTTTCTTTTTATTTTTTTTGTTTCGGTCATCGCTGCAGGGTCACTCAGCTGCACACCTTGTCCACAGTTTGCACGCCATTGGCGTCACGTCTGTGGTCGCCAGTGCTTTGATGGAGAGCGTTAAAAAGTGATATCGTGTTTTTCCCGTCCCGCTTGACAAGAGGACAGAAGGTGAGAGAGAGGAGAGAGAGAGAGAGAGGGAGAGGAGAGAGAGAGGAGAGGAGAGAGAGAGAGGACAGAGATAGAAAGGGGAGAGCTGAGAGAAAGAGAAAGAGAGAGAGCTGAGAGAGAACGAGAGAGAGAGGGAGAGGAGAGAGACAGAGGAGGGGAGAGAGAGAGAGAGCTGAGAGAAAGAAAGAGGGAAAGCGAGGAGAGAGAGAGGAGAGAGAGGGAGGGATAGAGAGAGGGGGAGGGAAAGGAAAGAGAGAGGAGAGAGCTGATAGAGAGAAAGAGAGAGAGAGCTGAGAGAAAGAGAGAGAGAGAGAGAGGGGACAGCGAGAGGAGAGAGAGAAGGAGAGAGAAAGCTGATTGAGAGAGAGAAAGAGAGAGATAGGAAAGAGAGAGGAGAGAGAGGGAGAGGAGAGAGAGAGAGCTAAGGGGGAGAAAGAGAGAGAGAGCTGAGAGAGAAAGAGAGACACAGGGGAAGAGAGAGGAGGGAGAGAGAGAGGGGAGAGGGAGAGCTGAGAGAGAACGAGAGAGAGAGAGAGAGGGAGAGGAGAGAGAGGAGGGGAGAGAGAGAGAGCTGAGAGAAAGAAAGAGGGAAAGCGAGGAGAGAGAGGAGAGAGGGGGAGGGAAAGGAAAGAGAGAGGAGAGATCTAATAGAGAGAAAGAGAGAGAGAGCTGAGAGAAAGAGAGAGAGGACAGCGAGAGGAGAGAGAGAGGGAGAGAGAGAGCTGAGAGAGAGAAAGAGAGATAGGACAGAGAGAGAAGAGAGAGAGCTAAGGGGGAGAAAGAGAGAGAGATAGGACAGAGAGAGGAGAGAGAGAGCTAAGGGGGAGAAAGAGAGAGAGAGAGAGCTGAGAGAGAACGAGAGACACAGAGGAAGAGAGAGGAGGGGAAAAAGAGAGAGGAGAGAGAGAGAGAGACAGAGGAAGAGAGAGGAGGGGAGAGAGAGAGAGAAGGGGAGGAGGGGAGAGAGAGAGAGATAGAGAGAAAGAGAGAGAAGGGGGAGGAGGGGGAGCCGAAGTGAGAGGGTACGACGAAGGCCTAAGGCACCGCAGCATTAAGTAAAAAAACCTGTTTTTTTCTCTATAAACCGGCGGTCGCTGACAGTGAATACCATAGTCTCTCTCTCTCTAAAAAAAGAGGGAAAGGCGGAGTAAGAATAGGGGAAAGGTGTGGGCAAAAAAGGTGTGGGATTGGGGGGAAAAAAAGGAAAAGAAATTACAAGCCATTCCGGAGAAACGCACACCGCTGGCCGGATGTGAAATCTTAGCCCGCCGACGGTGGTCGGGAGCTGCGCCCGCCGTAAAAAGCGCGGCAAACGATTGAAGAGCGTCCAGAGTGGCACTCTGGACGCGCCGCCCCGACCGCGTCAGAGGCCCGTCCGCCGCCGAGCGAGCACGGCACCGATTTCACCTGGTACCTGTTTTGGGTTGTGTCAATACCGGTCTCTTATGTGCGGGCATGTTCTCGACCCGTCCCAAACGCAGAAAAAAAGCCAAAAAACAAGGGGGTGGTGTGTGTGTGTGTGTGTGTGTGTGTGTGTGGGTGGGGGAGAGTTGAGAAAGCAAGCGGAAGAAAAAAATGCAGCGAATTCGAGGCCTCGGACGACAACGAGTGTGCGGTTCTGGCGAAGAAAGATCTTGGTTTTCAGCACAAGCCTCTTTTTTTTCTTTTTTTTTCAAATGTCCCCCGACCGGAATAATTATACTTTCATGAATGCAAACAAAAGAGGCGAATGTTGGCGCTACTCTCGGGCCTGCCACCTATAATGCAGTTCGCGCCGCTGAATTTTCCCCCCTTATTTTTTGGCATAATCACTGGCGGTGTATTGGGATATCGACGTCTCCGTCAATTTCGGGCTCGTGGCTGCTCGCGTCACGGTGCATCGCCAACTACACCCGCCGACGTTTCCAGCATCTAAAAATATACAATTTTTTCTCTCCATCTCACTCCCGTCGGCGTTCTAAATTGGGATCTGGCCAGGACGGGGGGAGTTAGTTCTGAATACTTTAAGAGACAGCAGAGCGATCATTGTAACGGTTTTTCTAAAGGGTATCGACGTGGCATGGGGGAGAGAGAGAAAAGTTCCAAGGCCGGAAACAACCGAAGAGTTAATTTGCTGAAGCAGATATTTGACGTCACCAAGGGCCCGGAAGACCAAGATACCAAGAGCACAGTTGACCAAGGTCCGGACGACAAATTTTCAGTGATCATGAGAATGCTTTTCTATTCCGAGTTAAAAAAAACCCAGCGCAATAATTAAACACAGGCAGGTTTATTGGGTTATTTCACACTTATAGATAATTATCTAAAACAGTTAGGCCAACATCAGTTGTATCAGAATTGCCTTTATAACTGCGTTTGCAACTCAGCTTATAGTGAAGAAGAGGAAAGGAATTGATATATGGTTGGAACACGTGGAATGGGGCCTGAGGGAGTTCAAAGGTCAGGACGAAATGGAGCCAAAACCTGATGGTATCATGTGCCATCAAGTTCTGAGATAGATCAAGAGAGGCACGGTGAGGATAGGTTAGAGTGAAACGTGTATTCTATGCACCAGGCAGGCTACCTGTCCGTGAGGTTATCGATAGATATCATCATCACTTTGCTTCAATGGTCTGATTTGACTTTGCTGAAAGACAGTACACCGCTTTACCTACCAGTGATCTAATGGCGTTTATCTCAGATCGGGAAGAAAACCCTCTAAATTGTGTAAAACGCGATCCTACATTCGTGAAAGGTGGCTGAGATTGAGTGACACAACGCAAACACACCATCGAACTGATTGATTTTCATTCAATGGTTGAATGCTTCTGACTGGCGCTCCCAACCAGACAAAGACAGTTGACTCTATGGGAAGGCCGGCATCTAAGGGCTGGATAGCTCAGGTCTAGGTAAGAGCGCTGTTACTGTTAACCAGAGGTCTCAGGCTTAAGTCCCGGTCCGTTCAAATTTTTCTCGGTCATTTTTCAATGATTTCCGGTCAGTTTCCCCTTCACTCGTTTCACTGATTTTCGCCTAGAAATAAAACCGTTTTTTTGAGTAACTTAAGGGACAATAATTATGACCCTGAAGTGCATTTGGAGGAGCGTGCCGTAACGCACGCGTAATATCAATACAGATCCCATTATTGTCTCTCCTCTGAAGTCTGCGAAACGTTAAGGTCGATTGAAGTCACCAAAGTGTACAGATTAAAAAATAGCTTTAAAAAAAATTTCATCAAATAATTTTTTGTAAGCATAAAAAAAATAAATTAAAATTAAAAAATCACAAAAAAATCACAGGAAACCATGTCCGTATCTATGCACTTTCTTTTTAAATTGATTCGTATTTGATTATTGTGAATGGGGAGTGAATCTTTTGTCATCATTAGCAATCATCATTTATAAGCAACAGCCGGCAACCAGATTTGAGACGGCCCGACATCTGACTAGCGCACGCTATTCTCTTTCTATTGCCGGACTATGCACCGGACTAGATTTAAAAAAAAAAACAACACTGGATACATGTTCGACGCTTGGTGGCAGCAGACACGCCGAGGACGGGAAGCACTATCTGGGCTCCAGCCGGGTAGGTCATGAATAATTCAACATTATGACGTATATGAACAACTTGGGTAGCACCATCTGCATAATGCACAGTGTACATGTACATGTTGAGATATTCACTTCACTTCTACGTCACTTTGTTGAATTATTCATGACCTACCCGGCTGGAGCCCAGATAGTGCGTCCCCAATTGGGCAGTCACACGAGACGACGCCCGTGAGTGCGGAATGTCGTGTCCAGCCAATGAATGCATCACCGACGCACGGCTAAGCACAGCACAGCGCCTTCTTCGCCAACAGACGAATCAGAAGCTCAATGCCATTTGAAGTCCGACATGCCGCAACCGAAAAGCAACGGCGTTCTACCGCCAACCCCCCTTTTCCCTCTACAACCAGCCTCAGTACATAGAGGTAGTAATTGTCTATGGGCTTAGGCTTGAAATTACACGCACAATCTATGTAAAGCCGTGCGTTATTTCCGACCGGTTCTCATTGACTTCAGCCTCGTCCTTCATAGAGCCATTTCCCAGTGCGGTCCCTCCATCCACACGCCAGTGTATCAATTACCCCCATTGTATACACGCATAATACGAGAAGGGGAGAAAAAAAGATTGGTCAACAAAGACATGCGATGGAATTGGAATATCCAATTTTCCGCGAGAGTTGTCGAATAGAAAGGGATCCGAGCGGTAGTGCATTACAAAGGCACGGCTGCACGATTTCTTCTTCTTCCCCCTCTTCTTCTCCTTCTTCCTTCTCTCTCTCTCTCTCTCTCCCACTCTCTCTCTCTCCCTCTCTCGGAGCCGCGCAGCGAGCATGTAAGCCGAATTATGCACGGGTGTACTACAGCGACATGCATGTATTCCTCCTTTCTGCACCAAGCGGGCGATTTTTGTAATCTCGGCACGCACGGAACGTGGCCAATGGAGTTATCCAACGGCATTTTCTTTTTCCGAATTTGCTGTTTTCATCGGAGTGCCAAAGTGAGTCTGTATTGCCTTCTTTCGTCTCCGCTTCCTCCTCGCCCCCTCTGCCTCCTCGCGTTCCTCCTCCCCCTTCCTCGCCTTCCTTCTCCTTCTCCTCCTCCTCTTCCTCCTTCTCTTCTTCTTCCTCCTCTTCCTCTTCCTCGTCCTCCTCGCCTTCCTTCTTCTCCTCCTCTTCCTCCTTCTCTTCTTCCTCCTCCTCCTTCACGCCTTCCTTCTCCTCGCCTTCCTTCTCCTCCTCCGCCTCTTTCTCCTTCTCTTCTTCTTCCTCCTCCTCCTCGCCTACCTTGTCCTCCTCCTCTTTCTCCTTATCTTCTTCCTCCTCTTCCTCCTCACCTTCCTCCTCCTCTTTCCCTTCCTCCCCTCTTCCTCCTCCCCTCTTCCTCTCCCTCCTCCTCCTCCTCTTCTTCCTCGTCCTCCTCTTCTTCTTCCCCCTCCACCTCTTCCTCCTCCTCTTTTTCCTCCTCCTCCTCCTCTTCCTCCTCCTTCTCGACTTCCTCCTACTACTCCCCTTCCTCCTCCTCCTCGCCTCCCTCTTCCTTCTCCTCCTCCTCTTCCTCTTTCTCCTATTCCTCCTCCTCCGCCTCTACGCCTTCCTCCTCCTCCTCCTGCTCCGCCACCGCCACCCTCCACCACCTCCTCGCCTTTCTCCTCCCAAACACGCACACACATGCACACAAACAGACGCTTTGGCCCGAGACCCGCCTGAGGCGGCCGCTTTTCCCCCTCTCCCCGCCCACAAAACATAGCGCCTGGGCGCGGAACGCGTGTTCCAACACGTACAGCCCCGCCGGCTCACGCACGGCTGCGGACGTTATCAGCCCGTGCGGTAATAGTCCATGAAGTCCGCGTACGAATCGTGCTTTGCCAATCGTAAAGAAGATTGGGGGGGGGGGAGGGGGTCGGTAGTGTTGTTGGCTGCAGGGAGAGGGGGGAGGGGGTCGGGGCCAAAGGTGAAACGGATGGGAGGGATGGAAGGGGGCTATGGAGGCGACCTTTAGACATCCACATCAAATCATCATTTTCTGGGAGATCTTGAGGTTTTGTTTTTGGCTGTTTTTATTCGGGTTTTGTGTGCGATTTTTTTTTCTAACATGACGTCAAGGCAACGGGGGTGTCTTGCGCTAGCCGCCCCCGTCAATCGGGCTGGATAATTCCGTGGCAAACAGGTCAATAACGTCTGCTATTACCGCCCCTGGCGCGCGTTGCTGCAACTCATTGTAAGGTGGTGGCGATGCTTGGCGCGTGTGCTTGCCTCTCTCTCTGTGCCTCCTATGACTCTTGTCTCTCTCTCTCTTCATATCTTTGTCTCAGTCTGTCTGTTCCTGTATGTCTACGACTCTGACCCTGTCCCTGTCCCTGCCCCTGCCCCTGTCCCTGTCCCTGTCCCTGCCCCTGCCCCTGTCCCTGTCCCTGCCCCTGCCCCTGCCCCTGTCCCTGCCTCTGCCCCTGCCCCTGCCCCTGCCCCTGCCCCTGCCCCTGCCCCTGCCCCTGCCCCTGCCCCTGCCCCTGCCCCTGCCCCTGCCCCTGCCCCTGCCCCTGCCCCTGCCCCTGCCCCTGCCCCTGCCCTGCCCCTGCCCCTGCCCCTGCCCCTGCCCCTGCCTCTGCCCCTGCCTCTACCCCTGCCTCTACCCCTGTCCCTGCCCCTGCCTCTGCCTCTGCCTCTGACTCTGCCTCTGCTCCTGCCCCTGCCTCTGCCTCTGCCTCTGCCTCTGCCTCTGCCTCTGCCTCTGCCTCTGCCTCTGCCTCTGCCTCTGCCTCTGCCTCTGCCTCTGCCTCTGCCTCTGCCTCTGCCTCTGCCAATGCCTCTGCCTCTGCCTCTGCCTCTGCCTCTGCCTCTGCCCCTGCCCCTGCATCGGTCTCTGTCTCTGTCTCTGTCTCTGTCCCTGACCCTGCCCATGCCCCTGACCCTGCCCCTGCCCCTGCCCCTGCCCCTGCCCTGTCTCTGGACCCTTTCTCTGCCCTTGCCCCACTTCCCTGTCACTCTGTCAATGTGTCTCTCTCGTTATTTGTCGTTCTGTCAGTGTCTCTGTCTCTATCTCTCTAATCCCTCGGGAAGTGTGTCTGGTGACTGCCCCGCACGCCAGACCAAATGTCAGCAGATGCCTAATAACATCAGGAGGGAAAGGCGCGGCCTGGTACCCGCCGCACACCTCCATTAATGCATGCTTATTACAGACCGGGCTGATCTGGAGATAACCCACCCAAAAAAAATGTGTTGACAAAATGTG
>OX465104.1:9280033-9315902 GCA_949987565.1 Luidia sarsii | reverse complement strand
GGTGTGATATTCCGCCAGGTAATTTGGACAGGATTGGGTCCGGGTCAAAGAGGGGCTTTGTGGTGAGTGTGTGTGTGGTGGTTTTTTTTAGAGGGGGATGGGAAAACGAGTTGATGGGGGAAGACCGCGGAGTCCACTGGCAATTTGATCCCGTCCAACTGTCTGGCTGATGGGAGTCGTGTCAGCTGGGAGTTCGGGGGGTCGGATCATGTGCTGGAGGGGAGGGGAGGGGAGGGGAGGGGAGGGGAGGGGAGGGGAGGGAAGGGAGAGGGACGGAGGGAGGATGTTGCTTCAATGCTCCGCGAGGGAAGGCACGCTATCAAATCAAGCTGATTTCCCAGGACGTCTCACGGAGAAGGATCTACACCCTCAGAAATGAATAGACGAACGTACGGAGATGAGGGAAAGCTATGACGCTTTGCCAAGGGGCTTTCAGGAGTGCGTCCAGAATTTCTTTATAGAAGCACGCAGGAAAAAAAAAATCCCTCCTTCTCTGATTCAATGCCTAGTCCATTCAGCTGCAATCTCTCTTTCTCTCTCGTTCCTATTTCTTTTTTTTTCGTGGTGCCTGGCGTTACCCTCTGTTAGCGAGGTCGTTAAGTATTCATTAAAAACCATTTGGCGCTGAGGCAGGGTCTGCCGTGCCTCGGGGCGACAATGTTGCTGTTTATGGGGCGACAAGGCGGGTCAATATTGGCTTCTCGGTGAGAGCCTGTCGGGTCTCATCCTCGTGGACAGCCGGGCTCCGGGAAAAGTGACGCGGCTAACGCCGTGGCTCAAGCAACAACGAGGGATATATTTAGAGAGAGAGACGGCTGCAGATAATTATAAGAAACTTGGAGAGATTGGGAGAAATTGAGAGAGAGCAGTTGAGAAATAAGTTGGGTAAGGGCATACAAGAAGAGGTAGGTGGAGATAGCTATGGAGGTAGAGGTATAGAAAGAGAGAGGGAGAAAGAGATGGGGATAGTGAAAGGGATGGGGATAGTGAGAGAGAGGGGGGATAGAGAAAGGTAAAGAGAGGGAGAGAGAGAGGGGAGAGAGAGAGTGGGGAGAGAGGGGAGAGAGGGGAGAGAAAGAGAAAGAGGGGGAAAGAGAAGGAGAGAGGGAGAGATGAATAAGGGAGAGAGAGAGGGAGAGAGAGAAATAGAGAGGGAGAGGGAGAGGGAGAGGGAGAGGGAGAGGGAGAGGGAGAGGGAGAGGGAGAGGGAGAGGGAGAGGGAGAGGGAGAGGGAGAGGGAGAGGGAGAGGGAGAGGGCGAGGGCGAGGGCGAGGGAGAGGGAGAGGGAGAGGGAGAGGGAGAGGGAGAGGGAGAGGGAGAGGGAGAGGGAGAGGGAGAGGGAGAGGGAGAGGGAGAGGGAGAGGGAGAGGGAGAGGGAGAGGGAGAGGGAGAGAGAGAGAGAGAGAGAGAGAGAGATAGAGAAAGAAAGAGAGAGAGGGGGAGGGGTGGGGAGAAAAGGAGAGGGAGAAAGTGAGAGAGGAGGTGGAATAGTCCATACATTATTGAAGTGTAAGCTGTGGATCTCCCCTCCTCCTCAACCCGTTCCCCAAGCTACTCGAAGCTGACGAGTTCCGTGTCACCTCCAGCATCGCAGAGAGTGACCTGTCCACGCCGCCTTGCCAAAGCGACCAGGCTCGCGGTGGACCATGCAGCCACTGCAGCAGTAAATATTTGATGCCACGTACGGCTGAGCTGCCCGTAGATACACGAGGCAGTGTAGGAACGCGGTCTATCCCTGTCATTAATGTCTGAAAGAATAATGCTTTCGATGGAGACGCAAGACAGATTAAAAAAGTGATGAGTTCTGTGAAAGAGAAAGAGGGTGACGGAGCCAGGGATGCTATTTCACAGTATTTCCCGAAGAAGATCGAGAAATCCAAAGTGCATAATTCAAAATGGATCATTTTGCTCTCGAAACTTTCTTCAAAGAGTGGACACCGATACTGTCTGCAGGCCACGTTTTAGCTTCGTCAAAATAATACTGAGGGTTAGTTTGATGGTTTGGTGGTTGGTTGGTTGGTTTGGTGGTTGGAAATTTGGTTGGTTGGTTGTTGGATGGTTTTGGTTGTCTGGTTGGTTGCTTGTTTGGTCAGTGATGGGGGTTAATGAGAACCAATTCTCTGAAAACACCATGCCACTATTCACCACTAAAACCATTGCCATTTCTACAGCAGGCTTGTTTCTTCTGCACTCGGGAAAAAAAAACCATGCGGAATCCTCATCTTCAAGAAAACAAGTCAGTTAACTACCCCAAAACGTAAAAATTCGCGCGACTCTTTAGTCCGTGGACAGCCCCTCACTCAACGAGGCCACACTTTCGTACAGCCTGAATTGCTATGAATTCTTGAACTCAATTAGATTCCACGTGTGTTCGGGCCCGTTCATAATCCACGATTAATAATGGCGGTCTACGCGCATTAGGATATGCGTTGTTGGCCCGATGAGATTTCATCGGCACGCACGAAACAGAAAAATATTCAAGCTTGACAAGTGGCGCAACACAGACGCGGATGAGCGCCGGAGGCGGCCAATTTAACGACTCGTGCCGTCTGTTTGCCACAAGGAGGAGGAGAGGGAGAAGACGAAGAAGACGAAGAAGAAGGGAGAAGACGAAGAAGAAGAAGAAGAAGAAGAAGAAGACTTTTTTTTGACTTTTCAAAGGAAAACTTTATTTTCCAAATGAAACACAAAATACAGTTGACAAATATATACAGGAACAAATAATATAAAATAAAAAAGGGGAAAAACAATCATACAATTGGAAAAACAAAAAACACGGTATATTACAAAATGAAAACGAAAACATTCAATGAGAGGGAAGGCATCATTTCAAAGACTTTGATGAAACAAATGCTTTCAATGATAATCATAATCATGAATTGTTGGTAATGACAATAGATGATAAGAGTCACATTCAATGATGAAGAAGAAGAAGAAGAAGAAGAAGAAAAACAGAAGAAGAGGAAAAAGAAGGAGCGGGAGAAGTCGAAGAAAGCAAAGAAGAAGAAGAAGACGAAGAAAAAGACGAAGACTTTTTTGACTTTTCAAAAGGAATTTTTTTTTTCATTCCTTTGAAAATAAACGAATTTTTTTAAAAAAAATCAACAATATTTACAAGTAAAAGACTTGAAAATAATAAATTAAATAAATGAATATAACATTATTAAACAATAAACCACAAGGAGGAGGGAGAGGGAGAAGACGAAGAAAACGAAGAAGACCTTTTTTTTTTACTTTTCAAAAGGAAAACTTTATTTCATTCCTTTGAAAATAACCGAAACAAAAACAAACCAAACAAAATATTCAATATCAAGTAAAAGACTTTAAAATAATAAATTGAATAAATTAATATAACATAATTAAACAATAAACATAGGAGAAAATGAAATGTACAATAGCGAAACACATATGAGAGGTGTTTTGTAATACAAAACAAAATCAGTTGAAGGGGAGTTGTCAAAGTATAGTAATCGAAAATAAACCGGTGACGTGACAGATCTCTCCAGGAGCAGAGGTATAACACCATGTCTCGCTTACGCGAGCTGCTACTGCTGAGAAAGAAAGTCACGATGGTTTAATTTTCGTTAGACAAAGGTCCACAAGGGAAAAAGTCAAGTAAAGAGTTGAAGATTTGTCAGAAGAGAAGACAGGACAGATTAAGTTAAACCACGTCATCGTATTGTCCTCTTGGATGCGAAAGAAAACGGAGTCTAGAGGCCATTTGCAGAGAAACGTTGAAATGTGTATTCAAAGAGAATCGGTGTGCGAAGACGGTGAATCCGGATGAGAAGAGGGTCAGAAAATTTACAAGAAGAAGACGAAGAAGAAGGAGAAGAAGAAGAAGAAGAAGTAAAGGACGAACGAGTGTTTCCAATGGCTTTTGGTCTCGTGCGCAAACAGTGGGCGTGGCCAAGGAATGGCATTGACGTCACCCGCACGCCAGTCGTGACGCTCCTGCGGAGGGGCGGCGCGCGCGCTGCCTTCAAAAGCAGAGAGCCGCGCGCCATATTTGATGATGACGTCACAGCGGCCGGGCGTTTAGGGATATAGAGCTCGCTCGTGGTGGGTTAACGTGCTGGGCGCTATATCGGGTGAAGTGAAGTTCGTCGGGAAGCGCTTTCTGCGGGCTGGTAATTGTGCTTTAATAGGAGGGGCACTGCGTGTCCCGGTCGTGCGAATTAAGATCCCGTATACGCCGGCCGGCCTCTCCCGTGACTCCCGGGAATCAGCACTCCAAGGCGGCTGGTCACCGGGAAAAAAACCCGCCGATGCTCCGCGGGTCTCGTCGGTCGCGCGAGAGACGGAGACCTCGGCACTGCTTCATCCCCTGCACGCTGCTCGCGATCTGAGGGCTTGATTTCACCATAAGCCTAGCGATGCATCCTAACTCACTCTACGATGGATAACCCATTGTCAGTGTTGTGATGTAAGCCAGTATGGTTTCTGTGCATCGCTCATCGATTGATCGTAATTTACGATGAGTTTGGTGAAACCGACTTCTGCTGCGGATTTCACGAAACTTCAAATGCTGCGTGTGCATCATTTTGTTGCGTAACTTATGCAACATTTTGCTGCCTTTGCTAAATCCTGCTGAAAAGAGCCGTTGTGGCGCAAGACTTACGCAACATTTGTACGTTGCGTAACTTACGCAACTTTTCATGAAATCGGCTGCTTGTCTATGGCCGTTTTCGAAATGAAGGCTTAGGCTCGGGCTCAGGCTTCGTCTCCCTCTGACAAGTCCTGAGAATCCAGGTTGTGGCTTGTTTCCGAATTTGAAGGTTTGTTGGCTTAATAGGTATACAGGGTATTCCCCAAGAAGCTGGGGCCAAACGCTTGTTTTTAGATGCCTGTGATATTATAACGAGTAAGATAAATATGACCGAAGCCTATTAGTCCCGAGCCTAAGCCTCCATTTCGTAAACGGCCTAAAGTAGCGGGGGCGGGGGGGGGGGGCCTCGGGGAATAGGTCGACCTCTGACCTGAAAAAGCCTTCAATAATTACCTCCTCCTGGAACGCCCTCCCACCGATACCGACTCGATGGATGAGCTAATTCTATGCAGCAATTGAGGCCGATTCCCCGAGGTTTCCCCCCCTTTCTCTCCGTCAGAAAGAAGACAAAAAAAAAAGCCGCGACAAATATATGGCCTGATTGATAGAGCAATTTACTCGCCTGACTTGGCCGGCTTCAATGACTGAGAAGCTGTGATATTTCGAGAAAAAAAAATCCAGTCTACCTCCACAATGTCGGCGATTCAGAATGGAGGTCATATTGTGCCCGTGAGCAAAACGAGAGATAAAATGACGCCGTTTTCTCGAAAACAAAATCAGCCCCAAGTTCTTTTGGCGGTGCTGTTTTGTTTTGCTCAAACCAAACATTCGAAATGAATGCAATGACGTGCAGTGCCTTATTGAGTGGATCCGTGGTCGATTAGCATCAGCTATGTCTACAGACAATCGGCAGATTGGACCTGCAGTTGGCCCAACCCTTTCCCCCGAGAAGGTTCATCATTATTTCCTGATATTGAACCGCATACACAAATGAGGCAATTTGACTAACTAAACTTGAATGACCCAAATGGTAGTCAGACACAGTGATCGTGTACGGTGGTCCTGCTGGGATCGAGTCGAAGTCAGCCACCTTCCATTGTTAAACAAATATTGAAAAAATGGGCAAATCTAAGACCTCTCTCTTTGTTAAAATTTAGTGGGCCTGACGTTTCGATCCTAGCAGGACCTTTCTCAAAGGCCTTCGAGAAAGGTCCCCATAGGATCAAAACGTCAGGCCCACTAAATTCTAAGATTTGCATTTAGGTAATTTGAGTTAGTAAGTAGTTTGCAACATTTTTGTATATCACCTCTCTCTTTGCATACTAATGAAAGGGATGCAGGACCTTTCTTAAAGGCAGGATCCGTTTGGATTGAATGCCTCTGAGAAAGGTAAAGCTATAATAGGAACGAAGCGTCAATCCCCATGCAGTTTTCATTTCTGTATAAATAAGGAATGTAGCCCGCGCTGCGAAGGTAGGATCCATTGGTATAGGGCTGGCTTGGTAATTACTTCGGCTGAGACAGCGCAGCGGTTACCCGATTTATTCTCGCCGAAACGGACGAGGGCACTATATAGTCCGAGACGCAAAAGCTGCTCTCGTTTTCAAAACGTAACCCCTTCCTTTTCTGTCAGCGCATCGGGTCAATTTATGGACGCGGCGAAGAACTCACAGAACAAGCGAGTATCTCATACTAATCAACATCTTTTTTCTTGTATTTTGTGCCTCATTATGCAGTCTACGAAACAGAATCCCTTAGGTAGTCCCCCTGGCAAATTTCCCGACAGACAGAGAGATGATTAAAAAACATTTAAACGCGGATGGAAATGTATTCGCTGTTTGGCTACTCAGGGGGTAATTAATCCCGTCTATTTTTTTTTCTTTAGCGGCGGGGGGGGGGGGCGGGTTGTGATACTGATGACGTAAGACGAGCTGAGCTAATGTATGGACGGCGTATCGGGCCAGCGCGAGAGGATAGAGAAAGAATACCTCGGGGATGAAATTGCCGTTGCCATGGCAACGGGCATTTCTGATTGAACGCAGGAGGGATAGTGTGTTGTATAGTTGGGAGAGGAGGGGGAGGGAAAGGAAGGTTGTTGTTTGGACAAACTAACGATAAATGACCGACAATTTGAGGAGGCAATTGCCGGGGAATTCGACACCATGGATCGGGTGGTGAGGACGGGGGGACTGGGGGCCTGCCTCAGACACCAACCCCCATCATCCCTGCCCGGACTTGCCGCCTCGTATTCCACCAGAGGTCCGCTCTATCATGCCGGGGGGCCCCCGTCGTCTAAGACCCAATCAAGGGAAGATGCCCGGGTAATCCGTCCCCACCCACTGGTTTCCCCCCGCACAGACTGGTTTCATGTTTGATCTATCGCGGGAAAAGGTAAATGCGAGAGCAGGGTGTGCAATCTGAACCGTGCGTGCTGTCGGCCGATCGGGTTGGTTTAGCCATAGATTTAGCGTG
Source organism: Luidia sarsii (assembly GCA_949987565.1). Taxonomy (NCBI): domain Eukaryota; kingdom Metazoa; phylum Echinodermata; class Asteroidea; order Paxillosida; family Luidiidae; genus Luidia; species Luidia sarsii. Next base: position 9,308,881 of record OX465104.1, on the reverse strand, counting down.
ATGCATTTTTTTTCTTCTAAAGGCAGGATGAGGGAGAGAGAGATAGCCAGCGATGCGCATACTGCCCGTTGATAATGATCTCCAATCGAACGCCGTACTAATGCTTCTCTTTAGCTAGCCGCACGGGCAGATTATAACGGTAATCTTGGCAATAGCAAGTCCAGCCAAAAAAACAAAAATGAACGAGTTAATCCGATCGTTGACGCCAATGTGTCACCTTTCAGCAGGCGCCATTCAAACATTCTTAGTGCTTTTCCATATAATACTTACGACGGCTATACGCGTGTACTCACGTATAATCCCCGCCCTCCCGCCCTCGGGACCTGCGTCCACCATGCACGGTAAGGGCTATTTCAATTCTTGATTCTAATCATCAGTGCTTTCAGACTTGGAAGAGACCACAACCGTTCGGCATTGAACCTAATAATTCAAGAGCAGTCTCCTGAAGACGAACTGAGTACACTGTTCAAAACGTCGAGTTCATCCAGTTCTTTTCAGAACCACACATATGGGCCTTTCTCACTATTATAGCCCCCCAAAACAAGGGTCTTTGGTTATTATGTTGTGACAGTGGTCTAGCGCCTCTGCCTTTGGTAATTTTTTAACAGACTTTCACACTGCGCTACACACGTCCGTAACCGAAGTCCCGTGCGGAATACTTCACGCTGTCTTGCGCATGCGGGGTGCCGCGCTTAAAACAGAGATCACACGTTAATTTTCGCTCACATCGTTTCTCACTACGCGTCCGCGTGATATTTAACATCGATGCGATTTTTTGGAGGAGGTCTGGATCTCGGTTTTTCGTAACAAGGGACCCTCCGTTTTTTTTTGACATGGATTACTTTCTCACTACTCAGATTTGTGATTTTTTTTTAACATCGATGCTTTTCGTCGCACAGGACCTTCGCTTTTTAGCTGTAGTGAGAAACGGGCTATAATTATACTCGCATGGTGTTAACGCAAACCATTCACACCTTCTGCTATTCATTCTCACCATGAAAACCTTCAAATCTTAATTATTCGAGAATCGGATACTATTTTCCGGAGGAATTGGCTTAGTGGACGCGGCTGTTATCGGTCGGACAGATTCACATTTGCATGTATCATTATCGGACCCGCAAATTACTCACCGACAATTGCTTTATCGGACTCCCCGCGGACAGGACGGTGGGAGGGGGGGGGGTTCCCCCTGGGATCCCTACGGCAGCGTCGTTGTTTCAGGGAAATCTGGATTGATTTAAAACCCCCGGGGGTGAAAAAGAAAGAAAAGAAAGTACAAAAAACTAGCTTGTTTATTATCACTTGCCAATCTGATACATTGATATCATATACGCTGTATACGCTCGGCCGACAAAAAGAATCACTTTCGTCATGCGCTGCTTTCGGGTGCGGGTTGATGGACATTTCAGACCGAGGTCGCGGCAGCGAGACGTGGAGGGTCGGGATGGGGGAAGGGGGTTGTTTGATGGGGGAGTTGCCGTGAGAACGAGCGATTCTAGGCAAGTGTATTACCCGCACCTATGCCCTTGGTTCTCGCGTCTCCGGTGCAGCTAATGGAAAACCATATGCGACCGGGTGATGAAGCCGCGCTCTTAATTTGGAGAGCGGCCTTTCGCCGGACATGCGCACCTGCTCCAAAATCGAAACAGGAAGTTGAAGGGGGCGGGAACGGGTAGCTGTGGAGGAGAGGGGCGGGGGGGGGGGTTGGTTGTTGCTTTCCCTGCAGTCAACTGTTCGTATCTTGGCGGTCGCTGAAACTCCTCCAGCACAGAACCCTTGATACCTCACAACACGATTTCCTGATCACATTGTCGGCTACATATCCACATCTGGCCTTGACGCTTTCAAAAGACGGACATATCATTATCCCCATTGCTTGAACCTAAGAACAAATCTTCAATTTGAAATTTGTTGTAATTACCTGGGCCTATTGTGTCTATGTGATATGAGCTACTGTGGATCAGGAGGTTAGCCAATCGAGGAGCAAATGTTGCTTTGGTGGGCTAATACTAAGTAATTCATGGTATAAAAAAGTACACCAAAATGTGTTTTGCCCCAAACCGATTTGCCATTGTTTTGACCACACATCCCTCCTATTCCAGAGTAAATGTTGGCCAAATCGTATCCACAACATCATTATTGCACTCCCTAGCATTGTCGTATGCTAAGCAGTTCGCATTGACCTCACTTTTATGCCTTCTTTCAATAATTGTACACCTACCAGTAAGGTTAGTTTTCCCATGAATATATTGGTAGAGTTAATAATTACTTCTCTTGAAAAATGCAATGGGTTGATATGAAATTGGCCAAACTCAAGCAGGTACTAAATTCAAAGGTATCCTCTGTTTTTCGGCAAATGACATAATTATCTCATTTCCGAAGCTCGTTTGCAAAGCCCTCGTATCATTACTGAACCACAAAGCCTGTACGATGCATCGCACCTCAACTTACGATGGATAACCTATAGTTAGTTGTGATAAACCGTGTGGTTTCTGCGCGTCGCTCATCGTCTTGCGATTGATCGCAACTTACGATGGGTTTGGTCAAATTGACTACAGGCTTGCCAAACATCGCTGACACAAAAAGCGGACGCTTAAAGGCCCAATACAGCATTTATTTTGGAAGATCGGGAAACATCGATGTCCACATATTGTAGATATTGCACAGTTTGTAGATGGTCGTGATAGAATCCTCATGCTGAAATCTTACGGTCTGGGATGCTACACTTTTCTAGAAATCCTCACTAAAACATCGATAAATAGTTTATTACTCGCGAATAATAAACTATTTCTTACAGTGAACAGTGCGTAAACCGCAACCGACGGTTTATTTTGCATTTTTCTACTTTCTCGGATTACTATTTGAGCTAAGAACTTCCCAGTATTGCTTTTTTGAATGTGTTATGGTTTAACACACAAACTGTGGCAATCTTTTGACCTTTACCATTGTTGTATAGGGCCTTTAAGCGCCTTGTTATGTTATGTGTTATCACTATTATCATTATTATAGCTATTTAAAAAGCAAATGATTTATTCCCGCAAAGGTCCACCTATCGTGAGAGATAACGTACCCTAACGTGTTGTATAGGGCCTTTAATAATGGTGGCAAGACTCTGCCATTCTCATATAGGGAGAGGGCAATGGTCACATCCAGGATCGACCTCAACCATGCAGAGGTGATGAGCTGACCGAAGGAATTACTGTTCCCCTTCATTCGGTCGAGTTGTGACAAGCGCCATTATTGGACATCGATTGTGGTTTTTAATATTAGGGGGGCTGGATGCTAATGCAATATAGGCCCCCTTTTTTTAAATTGAATTTAATTGCTGCAGTGTGGCGTCCCTCGATCCTATAGCAGAGTGGCCGAGGCGCTGACAGTTCCAACGTTGGAGTTTTACAGTCGTACAGGCAAGGGTACTTGCCGCTCGGAAGATCAACATAACTACTTGCAGTTTTCACAGGGACAAATCTGATGTCCGTCTGTCGAATTGCTGTCTATATAGTAGTGCCGTTGCTGTTCAATTGTTCTCTTTTCTCTCCGATTGTTCTTTTTTCCCCCTCGTGTTTTTATTTTTTCTTAATTTCAAGCCTCTCCACCTATCCTCTGTCTTTTCTTCTTCTTTCTTTTTTTTTTTTACTGGCGAGGGTATTTTTCTTTTGCACTCTTTGAGTGGAGGAATTGCGGTGGATTGGAAGGGACTGCGCATAACTTGATTACCCGGGAAAGTCGGCATGTTAATCAGATTAAGGTGGAGTAAGTGGACGGCCCTGGCGGCGGTCTCACCCGGGACGTGGCCCCCTGCTCGCACGGTGCAAGAACTGAACGAAAAGTCAAGGCCACAAAGCTCCCTCCGTTTTTGTTTTGCACGTTTGGGGGTAGAGGGTTACGAAGGGCATATAAGTGTGTACCCCGTTGCAGCATAATGAGTGTTCTTGTCCAAATTTGAGTTTTCGAGATTTTTACCCACTTTTGCAAAGAGTATAACTCAATATCAAAATTATTTTTCTATACGTTGCCGAAATCCATAGTTACGAGGCGAGAAATACGATGAGGCAACGCGCAGTCACGGAAACCACTTTTCGAGAAAAAAAGGCTCTAAAGTTTGAGGTCATGTATACGGCTCACCGACACACTTACGAATTCCCTAATTTTTCAATATTTACATACATTTGTTAAACGATTCCTTGGAACAGATGATTCTCGAACACACAAACTTTCCGAAAACGCAAAACAAAAAGAGGAAATTGATTTTGACATGCATTTTGACAATACTTTGACTTCCAACGCCTTTTACTCGAAAATGACTTTTGGTGTAGATGCCTCATTATGCCATCTTAGGTCATACATGACTTGCATACGTGAAACCAGACGAACTTTGAAGGTCTGTATAAGATGTCGCGATGCCCTCGGCAGTTTTTTATTGACCTGTTTAACCCTTAAAGAGACTTTTATAGCTTCTCAGTGATATTTTTCTGCGTGCTGAAGCCTTATTACTTATTTGGACATCTTATCAGGCACATTTTTACACAAATTTTTTATCGAAATTGGAGGAGCTGTTCTCTGACAATGAAATTTTTTCAGGGCCATGGTGTAGTTTGATGGAAAATTTGTCGATTTTTTTTACCACATAAAAGCATAACATCCAAAGTGCATAGTGCATTTCTTCAGGAATTCTTTTGCATATTTAGCTCATTTATATTTCTGTATGCGATGGTTGGTTCTTCGTGTTTCATTATCATTATAAAATTCATCCAAAACACTGCAAAGAGATTCTTTGAAATGGGAAATTCAATACAAAAAACACTATAAAGATGAAAAAATTAAATCATGAATAATTAATGAGCTATAATTAGACAAAACATTTATTTATTAAAATGAAATTTTACACAAATGTTAAATATGTAATTTTATATTATCCTGCTAAATATCATTTGAATCCATCTCTGAACAACCGAGATATGAAGGGGGGGGGGGCGGAATCTGCCCCCGGCTGTGAGTAAAAAAAAACCCGGCTCTTTGAGGGTTCAGCGCGGAAGTCCACTAAGCGGGATAAGGTTTTCTTAGCAAACCGGGATTAACCGCCATAACGTCTTGTTATTCTCATAATTATTAATAAGTGCCTGACGTTGCGATCCGAGCCTGGCCTTCCTTAAAGGTGGAGTGACGAGGACAAAACAATTAGGAAGGGGAGAGCGATAGACCCTTTTTTTCACGTGACGTCATGCTGGACCGCCTTACTATGGCAGCGTACAGTGTAAACATCAGTTGTACCATAGGGTTGTGCGTACACTTTCCGTAAAAAGCGGTCCAACTTGGCGGCAGTGCTTTTGTTTGATCACGTGGGTAAAAAGGTCTATAGAAGAACAGGCGACAGACGATGGAGTGACAAAGAGGAAATCTGATAGGGTGGGATCATATCAAAGATTGGAGGGGGTAGTAGTAGAGGGAAAAGTAGTAGTAGAGAGGGAAAGACCAAAGTGAAAAAATCAAAGAAAGAAGTTGGGTATTTAGATATAGCATGATGTTTGCGTTGAGGAGAATGCAATGCAATGAGGGTTTCCCCAGCTCGACCGTTATGTAGGGTAAGAAATAGTTTATTACTCGCGAGTGATATATTTGAGTGAAGATTTCTCAAAAGGTGCAGCATCTCAGATCGTAAAATTTCAACATGAGGATTCTATCATGACCATCTACAAACTGGGTAAATTTAGAAGGAAATATGTGGACATCGATGTTTTCCGATCTTCCAAATGCTGTATTGGGAGAAAGAAACCCACAAGGGTACAGAACATGGTCAGATGTGGAGGTGGAGGTAGCAGTCCAAGACAGAAGAGCGTGGAGGAGGAAAAATGCTCGCGGTCTCATCGGGTTCCTAAATGCCTCTAGAGGGCGCTGCTGAGCACATGACGTCACGGGCGAGGAGTCTATAATTATATGGCCGTTTTCGAATTGAAGGCTTAGGCTCGGGCTCAGGCTTCCTCTCTGTCTGACAAAACCTGAAAATCCAGGTTGTGGTTTGTTTCCGAATTTGAAGGTTTGTTGGCATGATAGGTACAGAGTATGTTCCAAGAAACTGGGGCCAAACGCTTGTTTTTAGATGCCTGTGATATTATAACGAGTAAGAGAACAATTACTGGGGTCCATTCCTAGGTAGAATGCATCAAAAGGCAGGCAGTAACGTAGATATCCCGTGGTTACTTTGGAGAAAAACAACAACACGAAAAAAACCCACCAAGTGTTGTGCTGTTGGATAAAAGGTCGAGGCCTGAGCGAGAGCCCCCTGCATTGACGTCATCCTGCTGCCGTCTTAGACGAAACTATTACACGCAACCAAAAGGGGGACTTGCAGTGTGCACGCTCGGCGTACAGGTTTGGCAAATGAGACGTTAAGTCTTTTGACCTTTGGCAATGGTCGGCGAGATTTATGCAGATCGTCTCACGCGAATGCCATCATCGGCCGGCGATTGCACTGCCCTGCACCGCGACGCGTAACGCCCGCACGGGCCTAATGGGGCGAATTCCGATCACGTCCTCGTAATAGTCCCGAGCCGTGTTACACCTAAGACCTGCGAATTAGACCAACTCACCGTTGAGACCTCAATAAGTTAAAGGAATAGGTAGGGTGAGAGTGAGGGAGGGGAGGGCGAGAAAGGAAATGAGAGAGAAAGAGGGGGATAGATAGAGGGGGATAGAGAGAGAGATGGGGAGGGAAGGAGGGGAAGAGAACGAAAGAGAGATTGAAAGAGAGAGAGAGAGAGAGAGGCGGACAGACATAGACATAAACAACGAGACAGAGAGATGGACATAGAATGAGAGAGAGAGGGAGAGGAAGAGAAAGAAAGAAAGATTGAGAGAGGAGGAGAGAGACGGACAGGCAGACGTAAACAAAGAGACAGAGAAATGGACAGAGACAAGGAGAGAGAGAGAGAGAGGGGAGGGAGGGACAGAGAGAAGGAGAGTGAGAAAACGATAGAGAGAGAGAGAGCTTGAGAGCGTTCCCCCATTTATCATTCACAGGCACTGGTTCTGAAACCAGGACAACAGATCATTCGACCGAGCTGCAACGCTAGAATAGAGCATTGCTCGTTAAGGCATCGTGATAGAGCCGCCGATAGCGACTACGAGTCCATGCAAATAATGAGTCCGTTCCACCTTGTCTCCATTGGCGGGGGGGGGGGGGTTAAGGGGACAGACACGGTGAGGAAGGACACCCGGCGTGAACGCAGACAGCGCATCTCTAAAACCCAGGCCCCCCGTAGGGTGGGGGCGCGTCACAGTGCGTGACCGAACGGCATATTCCAATTATGGGCCGAGCCCCATTCGAACCAGGTCAAGTCGTCAATATAAATGTTAGGCCTAATATTCCAGGATGAATGTCTGGCGAGGTGAGATGGAAAGCGCATTATTAAGTAGGGAGCGAGCGGGAAGGGGGAATGCCGTTGGTGGATGTACAGCGCCGGCCAGTATTATGGCCATTAAAAAATAAACCAGGTTTGCAGCTATAGATCATTTGAGAATAACCCGCATTGATAAAATATTGAATCTAATGTGCTTCCGAAATGACATGCATTTAACCAAACGACCCGCTTTAAAAAAAAGAAACTTTGGGTTGACGCCTGACTTTTCGACCCCCTTTCTCAAGGGCGTGCCATTGGGCAACAGTCACGAGAGCTTCAGGACTCGCCAAGATAGGAGAGGCAGACAGGACATAAAGCAGATAGGAGGACAGCATCCCGAAATGGACAGAGGTACGCCACAAGGTGGAGAGGGGAGAGGAACGGAGGCTCCTATAGAGCCGTTTTGTTAGGCGGCCATAGGCAATAACCCTGCGTTTACACTTGATCCCGGAAGGAGGATCAGATCCCGCAAGGAGGATCAGATCCCGCAAGGAGGATCAGATCCCGCAAGGAGGACCAGATCCCGCAAGGAGGATCAGATCCCGCCAGGAGGATCAGATCCCGCAAGGAGGATCAGATCCCGCAAGGAGGATCAGATCCCCAAAGGAGGCTCAGATCCCGCAAGGAGGATCAGATCCCGCAAGGAGGATCAGATCCCGCAAGGAGGATCAGATCCCGCAAGGAGGCTCAGATCCCGCAAGGAGGATCAGATCTCGCAAGGAGGGTCAGATCCCGCAAGGAGGATCAGATCCTGATCCCGGAATCTGATCCTCCTCTGGGGAAGGATCAGACCCGGTTCAGATCCCGCAATTTGCAAGTGTAAACAAAACGCGGGATCAGATCAGATCCGGATCAGACCTCGGAAGCTGACGTAACCACATCCGGCCTGACACTGACAACGAGAGTGCATCAGTACAGTATGCGTAGTCAAGTTTCGCGCGATTGGCTGCCGTTGTGCTTCAGTGCGCAGGATCAGTGAACAGTGCACATAACCTTTGCCCCGAGGTTGCAGCGCTTCATCGATGCCACGCGGGATCAGGATCAAGTGTAAACGCGGCAGGGATCTGATCCCGCTCGCTGATCGCGACCTCAGGATCTGATCCTCCGTTGCGAGATCAAGAGGAAAAAAAAATCTGTGGTAGAGGTTCGCGAGTTCGTTTCTGTTCGGTTGAATGGTGCTGTGGAAATGTGGGTATACGTCATCACCAAGTGTATAACTAACTCACTCAAATTGCCATGGAAGATCTAGCTCTATGTATGCTCAGACCCACTGAGTCGTGGCCGTGGCCCTGAAAAAGCATCCCTGATCAACCTTAGGGCCGTTCACACTGTACTAATAATAACTTGGATTTGAATCGCGATTCATCTGGAAATCTGTGTTTTTTTATTTTTTTACTCGCGTTCACACGAGTTAAAAAATCACGACGCCCCCACAAATCCCGGCCCGATTGTGGATTAGCGTGTGTATCATTCTTGAGTGCGTGGCCCATGCGGGGAGACATACACAAGCCCAGGGCTTCCGGGAACCGGGACCGGAGGAAAACCTCGACAGTCTCAGACGAACAGAGACCGAGCAGTGATGAACATAAAGGAAATGCCTGTATATATCTGTAAGGTCAGAGTTACAGTCACGCGAAGCAATTCCCGTATATCTGCAGGCAATCTGTTCCAGGCGATCGCACACCGATGGAACCGCGCACATTTTCAATCGTCACGGGCTATCATGGAGGTTGGTTTCGGGCAGAATGCCACATCATCGCCGTCGGACAAAAACGGATGGCGCGCTTCCAGGAATCCCCCTTAAAGCCCTGCGTGTAGAATAAGCTTCTTACAGTCGCCCGAGGGGGGGGGGGGTGGGGTTGACGGTGTGTAAGAGTCCTTCAGGTGCTTAAGGTCCGTGCACAAACACGATGGGAAATATGGGGGGAGGGGAGTGGGAATAAGAATGAGCCGTCCATTCGTGCGTGTTTCTATACTAAAATCCCGGGCTTGCGACCACCGGCGAACTCAACGCGGCTCATTTCTGGCCGACGGTTTTCTCTTCTTACGGAATTGATTGCTGCACTGTGAAACAAATTCATGTTTTTAGACGGAATAAAGGCCTTTGCTATGATTGCCCAAAAAAAGATCCGCCGTCCGAGTTGACTGAGGACATTCCTCTTCCCCGAAAGAAAAACATCCCCCGACAAAAAAAAAAAAAAAATCTTGGCTCGGGTTCAAGCACGCTCTTCGTCTCTGTTATCTATAGAGCTGTTAATAGCATACTAGCTACCGAGGCGTATTATTCCGAGACCCGCGACCAAAAGCCCGATGCACTTCAAGTCCGTTAGCCTGTTGAAACGCCTTTATCTTTATCCGTCGACATTTGCTGGAAAGATCCGCCGCCAACCTTTGGCATTAAAAATCCGAGGCTACATTTGGCCTTTGGCATTATAGTGATAGTAAGCAGTATCAGGATGCCTTAATCCCTGGTCTAGAGCAGAACTCACGCGTTCAGAGGCTCTGTCTGGCGTCAAAGTGGCCATAGATCTGTTTCCGACTTTGATTTCGATAGCCATCTAGTCCTTCTGGTTTGCTGCTCCCCCCCCCAAAAAAAGGGTCACCCACAGATAGCCTTGCGAGATGAGAAGAAAGAAAAAAGCAATGCAAATCCCTTTGGCCTCCTGTCGTCTGTCCTTGGTCAGTCGGTAGGCAAGGTGACACTGTAATGCGCATTAGGACGTGATAAGACGTCAGGACCGCCTTACCTCGAAAACTTTCGCCGGGCGTCGGCGGCACGCGGAGAGAGAGAGCGGAGTTTGATGGAGGAAAACCCCGACGACTGACCGTGCGTCAAAGACGGTACACCCCGTCTAATAACGCCTACCTGTGAAAGAAGGCCGTGGGGTAAACGAGGCGCTTGGACCGATTGAAAAGAAGAAGAAGAAGAAGACGAAGAAGAAGAAGGAGGAGGTTGGAACTCCAATTTGGCCGGCGTGTCCCAAGAGTGCTCTGTACAGCTCAGATGTGTGCCCAGATAGCTCATACCAAAGTGCATTTCAAGTTCACATTTTGCCAATGACACGGAGATGCCTATACCGCATTGTACAACGGACGCCGAATGCCCGCTCTACCGCGGAAAACGCTTTCGATTACGTCTCCTGCCGTCTTTATTATTCTCTTTGTCTTCATATTTTATGGTTAGTGAGGGCGCTTCCTAAATCGATTGCCGTTTCCGGGTAAATTCAAAGAATGGCGGGGACCCATCGCTATAGTCGCTCCCCTCTGTTTGTGGGCCGCGTCGTCAGATTACGCACGACGTTAATGGGTGCCGCTGTATAGCTAGAGGCTGCAGCCAATTTCCAGGGTGCGCGTTTGCAGCATTGGGCGGCAGTCAGTGATGATTACAGGTCACGACTCCATCGGGAGGACTTCTTTTTAGATGAGATAATTTGCCCAGAGCTTTCCATGGCTAATGTCGTTCGACAGGCAAAATGAAATGAAAGACCTGATTTTTTTTTTCTTTTCTTTTCACGGAAGTCATTCTTATTCACGAGATTCAACGACGAAAGATTTTGCACGGTTTGCACTATCAACGGTGACTGTGTATTGGCCACCTTTTGGACTCATTGTTGACAATTTTGGCCGGGAGTATATCAATCGGACGGATTGAATTGTATATCTGCTCCTTTTACTCAGGAGATCGCCCTTATCGGCATATCAATTACGTATTACTCCTCTGCCGTAAGTGTGCATTTCAGTAACGCTAGACTATACATCCACGCAGTTGCATTGTATTGGTACACGCTCGAAGCCAAATAAATTAACATCAAAGTACTTTGATACCTCAAACCCACATCAAAATAAATAACACTTATGTGCCATCTGAGTCAGGTAATCGTTAATGAATGTGAAAACTCAAACCTAGACGAATACAAACGTGTAGCAAACTGTTGACTGAAATAATTTAATTGCAAATTTAAAGCCCCTACGTAAACAACATTGGTAAAATCGAAAACCATAAAATGTACACCGATTTACATGAAACTTACACAGTTTGAAGATGCTTATAGTAGAAACCTCGCACTGAAATATTTCTGACTAAAATGCCGTATTTTTGGAGAAAAGAGTAAAAGAAATCGTTTACATCTCAGCGAGATCTAAACGCTTTTCGGAACAATTAATTGAATGCTGCATTTTCGCGAAACAAATGAAGCGGGTTTTCACTATTTTTTTTCGAGACTCTGTGAGCGGATTGAGCTGAAATGCTCACAGGTGTGCTATAATAATTATATCATGCGTACGTTGGACCAGACAACGTATGGATGCTATTCTTTGACCTCGACCAATGCTGTGTTATCCCTATCCCTAAGAAAGGTGAGAGGACATGACGTTTCGGTCCTAGCAAGACCTTTCGTGAAGGCAGAATGACAAGTATAGCCAACACAAACACCGAATTGAGAAGGATAACAGAACACGAACATAAGAATAAGGTAGCCTTTGTGCTTACTTTATGGCCGTAATTAGGATTGAAAGACGGGAAACCGTTACACGTCTTTGAAATATACACACAAGCGTGGGGATTTGCCCATTATGCATGAGGCCTTTATGAGCCGAATGACCTCAATATGAGACCACACCTGAGAATTCCCTCCTTCCCCGCGAGAAAGAAAGAAAGAAAGAAAGCCCTAAAAAAGAAAATATGTTCTCGAGGATGAGCGCATCAAATGGCGTTGGCAGCCAAATAGGTCCCTTGAAGACGGCTGGGCGAAAATGGCAGAATAACTCAAACGTAATTTCACAGACACTGAGCGCGTGTCGGTCGTAATGGTCTGACAGCATGTGCAAAAAGTAATATGCCTGGGAATTGCCGACGAGAACAGATAGGGAGAAGGACCCCCCCCCAAAAAAAACCCTTCCTCTCTCTCTCTCTCTTTTTCTCTCTCTCCCTTTCCCTCTCTCGCTCTCTCTCTCTTTCTCTCTCTCTTCCTTTCTCTCTCTCGCTCTCTCTCTTTCTCTCTCTCCCTTCCTCTCTCTCTCGCTCTCTCTCTCTCTCTCGCTCTCTCTCTCTCTCTCCCTGTCTCTCTCTCTCTTTCTCTCTCTCTCTCTCTCTCTCTCTCTCTCTCTCTCTCTCTCTCTCTCTCTCCCTGTCTCTCTCCCTCTCTCTCCCCATCAAACGAGATAAAATACTGACCGGGATCGTGAAATACATGGTGAAATATGGATATGGATTACTCCTGTCCTGTCGCCGAATTCATTACTAATTTACGGGTTGTTTCATGGAAATTGGGTGTAGATTTTCGGCAAGTCGGTAACCCGACCCGGGCAGGGAGCCGTGGAGATTTCGCCGGGAAATTGGATCTAGAGAGGGCTGGGACCCAGGCGAAATTTATCCACCACGCTACAGTGGCAGCGAAGCCAAGGGTGATGTGGTTGGGTTTTTTTCTCTGTTTTCGTCTCTGTCTTGTTGGCGTTCGGCGCCAAACACCCACGTCGGGAGGTGAGTGCCACGGGACCGTTCATAGACACCTAGAGCCTTGCCAAAACAAAACGGCGCGCGTAGCTCGCGGCGGACGGAGGGAAGCAACGTGCCGTCTCCATCGCTACGTGGTCCCCCCAGCCCTTTCGGGTGGTAGACGAGAGGTGGCGGGGGAGGTGGGGGATGGGGGAGGGGGGAGGAGGATGAGGGCTCCACGTGCCCGCCGGGCCGCTGGCCGACTGTCCGTGGAAGTGTGACGAGTCCCTGGGAAACGGGAGCCTATATATACGCGCTCGCCGGCAATACGAATTCAAGATTGGCCGATCGATGGCGGCCCTCCGCTGGGACCAGCGATGCTCCCCCTCACTGCTCAAATTATTTTGACATTTTCGTCTCTCTCTGTCTCCCTCTGTATGCCTACCTATCTGTCGGTCTGTCGCTCCATCCCTCCCTTCCGTAGCTCACTCGCTGCCTTCTCTTTCCGCTTTCTCTCATGCTCTCTCTATTCTCTCTTGCCTCTCCCCCTCTCTCTATTATCTCTTTCCTCCCTCCCCTCTCTCTCCTCTCTCTCTCCTTCTCTCTCTCTCGCCTTCTCTCTCCATCTCTCTCCTTCTCTCTCCTTCTCTCTCCTTCTCTTTCCTTCTCTCTCCTTCTCTCTCCTCCTCTCTCCTTCTCTCTCCTCTCTCCTTCTCTCTCCTTCTCTCTCTCTATCTCTCTTTCTCTCCCTCCCTCCCTCTCCACCTCTCTCTCCCCTCTCCCCCTTCTCTCTCTCTACCTGCCCTTATTTCCAGATAGACCTGCAATCGGCGGAGTCATCTACGGCAGCAGGGGCCCGGCCAGAGATAACAAACAGGATAAGGATTAGACAGTGGTCCCGCATGGCCGGGTTGGCGTGGCGACCGATGCCCTTTTCCCCCACTCGACCTCCCCCCTACGCCCAAAAGGTTTTTCGATCCAATGAATCCAGCTCACGTCATAGTCATCGTCAGCGTTTAATGCAGACGAGGAGAGGGAGTTAGGGGAGGGAGAGGAGAAGGGGGAGGAGGGTGACAGGGAGGCAGGTGGTAGAGGGAAAGGGAAAGAAGTAAGATGGGAGGGAGGCAGGAGGAGGGGAAAGTAGGGAGGAGGAGGAGGAGAAGGAAAGGGAGGCAGAAGCAGTACTAGTAGGCAGAAGGATAAACAAATAGGAGGAAAGGAGGCAGAAGGAGGAAAAGTAGGCAGGAGGGGGAATAGTAGGCAGGAGGGGGAATAGTAGGCAGGAGAATGAGGAAAGAGGTAGAAATAGGAGGAAAAGTAGGCAGGATGAGGCGGGAGTTGGAAGGATGAGGAGGAAAGAGAGGCAGGAGGAGAAATGGTAGGCAGGAGTAAGGGGAAGTAGACAGGATGACGGGAAAGAGGAAGGGCGAGGAGGAAGAAGAGGCAGGAGAAGGAAACGTAGGGCAGGAGGGGGAGGAGGAAAGATGCAGGAATGGGGAAAATGAGGAAGGAGGAAAAGTCGGCAGGAAGCGGGGAGGAGTAAGGATGAGGAAGAAAGAGAGGCAGGAGGAGGAATAGTCGGCAGGAGTAGGGGTAGGCAGGATGAAGGGGAAGAGGAAGGGTGAGGAGGAAGAAGAGGCAGGAGGCGGGGGAGGAGGAAGGATAAGGAGGAGCGAGGCAGGAGGAAAAGTAGGAGGAAAGGTAGGCAGGGGGCGGGGGAGAAGGAAGGATGAGGAGGAAAGAAGGCAGGAGGAGGAATGGTAGGCAGGATGAGGGGAAAGAGGAAGGGCGAGGGGAAAGAGGAAGGGTGAGGAGGAAGAGGAGGCAGGAATAGGAGGAAAGGGAGGCTAGAGGAGGAGGAAAAGTACGCAGGATGAGGCGGGAGGAGGAAGGATGAGGAGGAAGGAGAGACAGGGGGAAGAGGACAGGGAGGTAGGAGGTAGAGGAAATTAATTATAATAAAAGGACCGAAAAAGGACCGAAAGCCAGCTCCGAAAAAAAAACCCCGAGTCAGACTCCTAGGGGTTGGCAATCTCCGCCTTCCCGGAAGGAAGATCTCGCTGGTTGCCGGCAAACCAGGCAATGGTGCTCGGCCGAAAATGAGGCAATTAATTTGTCGTCAATTGAATCAATCGACCTCCTCTCTCTCTCTCTCTCTCTCTCTCTCTCGCTACTTTCCCCCCTGTAACCCACCCACCGCGTGCAAACACAAATCAGGAGCGGAGAGTGATGGTGACGGTGGAGGCGGCGGTGGCGATGCTGGCGGTAAGGGGGGAAGGGGTGGAAGTTAATAATACAAGACCACTCGCTGTCGAGGTCAGCTTAGGCATTTACCTGGGGGGAGAGGCGACACGCAGCCGGGTGGTTAGAGCGAGGAGTTACCTCGTCGGATAATCCCCGCCCGTAATGGCTCCGGGAGACTAAAGACCCGCTCTATAACCGCTGTCCACCGACAGCGACCGGCTAGTTCCCAAGCGAAACTCTCCCCCTCTCTCTCTCTCTCTCTCTCTCTCTCCACCCCTTAAACGAGCCCCTCTGATGCATCGATCTCTGATGTTGCAAAGATGACACAACGCCGCCCGCAAAAGACGCACGGGGGAATTGACGGCGGCCTCCCCCCCCCCGCTGAATTACGGCAGCGTGAATCTTTCTTTTTTTTCAAAGCTGCGACCCGGAATGATGAATCCAGTTCTTAAACCCCACGCGTCCACAAAATGCGCGCAAAGATATCCGACCGTGATCAATTGCCGGTGCTTTTTTTAACATCCATTGCGAAGACCATGCATCCGTGTTCCTGGATTCAGTGGTATCTGCCTATTTTGTTTGAAATTATTTCCCGACTGTTCGCCGAAGTCATCGCACCAGACACCAGGGACCAATTTCATACACTTGTTTAGGCACCAATATTTGCTTTTTGCTTTAGCACGAAAAGCGGTCTTTGATAAATTTCAGGCTGACGCCCGAAGACCCATTTGAATTTGATGCTAAGCACCCAGTATTGGAACACGCGTTGAAATGCAACAATCATCCCGTGCTTAGCGATTCGTTTCTTGCTTACCAGCTTACCACGCCTAAACGGCAGGACGATTACAACCGGCATGGAAACCACAATTAACCACATATGGTTTTTCCTTTGGGAGGATAAGGGCCACGCACAAGGAAATTCCACCGCGGGTTTCTTTGTGGTGACCTGTGGTATGTGAGCCTACACCCCTGTGGGCACTGTGGTAAATTCGGGTATACAGTGTCTGTCCTGTGCGGGAGGTGCAAAGCGTTAGGGTTAAGACCGACATTAGTATACCGCAACGGGCTCGTGTTTGTTCCGCTCTGGGTAAAAGCCACATGCAGATCAGATTGAAACGAGTTACATTTTTTTTAAACCAAACTGTTACATACCAAGAGCTGATTAATCACGACCAAATGTGCACATAACCTTTTTGGCTCGGAGCCGCCCACATATTAACAAGATAGATCGTCTGAATGTTGACCGATGTACTAATGAACGACCGTGTCCACACTTTTTCCCCGACGCTTAAAGGCTGACGCAACATTGCACAAACTGTTAATCATTCACGCTCATTAAAAATGCGGACGCCTGGATGAACACAAGAAAAACACCCGTTTAGACGGTGTGGAAACAAATGACATCAAATAATAGCAAGTGGACTGAATTGAATTACGTTGAATTATTGATCTCGTAAGGGTCCCCTGATATTCGTCCTGATATTTTCCTCCATCTGCCTTACTTTCCTCTTCCTCGTCATATTTTGGGCATCCTACTCGACTGCATCAATCCCACCTCCCTAACCCACCCGACCATCACCCAGCAGCCGATCACTTCAACACCCAGAGGCAGAGGCAGAGGCAGAGGCAGAGGCAGAGGCATGGGGAGAGGCAGAGACATGGGGAAAGGCAGAGGCATGGGGAGAGGCAGAGGCGGAGACAGAGGCAGAGGCAGAGGCAGAGGCAGAGGCAGAGGCAGAGGCAGAGGCAGAGGCAGAGGCAGAGCAAGAGGCAGAGGCAGAGGCAGGGGCAAGGGCAGGGGCAGAGGCAGAGGCAGAGGCAGAGGCAGAGGCAGAGGCAGAGGCAGAGGCAGAGGCAGAGGCAGAGGCAGAGGCAGAGGCAGAGGCAGAGGCAGAGGCAGAGGCAGAGGCAGAGGCAGAGGCAGAGGCAGAGGCAGAGGCAGAGGCAGAGGCAGAGGCAGAGGCAGTGGCAGAGGCAGAGGCAGAGGCAGAGGCATTGGCAGAGGCAGAGGCAGAGGCAGAGGCAGAGGCAGAGGCAGAGGCAGAGGCAGAGGCAGAGGCAGAGGCAGAGGCAGAGACAGAGGCAGAGGCAGAGGCAGAGGCAGAGGCAGAGGCAGAGGCAGAGGCAGAGGCAGAGGCAGAGGCAGAGGCAGAGGCAAAGGCAGAGCCAGAGGCAGAGCCAGAGCCAGAGCCAGAGCCAAGACTGAGATCTGCAAGAGGCCGAGTCAGAGATAGATTATCCAATCCCCTAGCAAGTGCACTCCGTGTTCACTCGAATACGCATTTTCATCCCGAAGGAGCAGACAAGATGAGTCAGGGGCGGGAGTGATAGCCAAAAAAAAAAAAAAAAAAAAAAAAATGAAGAAGAAGAAGCAATCCAATTTGGACATGCCCCTTTAAGATAAAAACCACTCGCTGCCATCCACTTAATAATGGAAGCGACGTGGGCTCGGGAAGTCGTTCATAAACGCGGATGACATCCGCCCGGCGTCTGGTGGTTGCCGCGGCGGGTCAATGTCCAATCGGATCGGTCGAGCGGATCCTGGCGGCAGAGTGGGCGGGCGTGGGGGAGATCGCGTGAGGAAGGTGTGTGGGGGGAGGTGAGGTCGATCGGTCAGGTTCGAGCCGTTGTCCAGCCGCACCAACGGACGGCGAGGCCCGATGACCGCCCGAACGCCTGACGGTAACGCGCGGTTATCAACGAGTTGGGACGCGCGGTCTCTGGCACTCGGCCAAAAATGAGAAAATTGAGCGGCCGGCCCTTCCCCCCGTGCAGCAGCAACAACGGGCCTGAAAACTAACACCCGATACTCCGGCTCTTCGGACGTTGCATGTAATTGGCGGAGGAGGAGGAGGAGGAGGAGGAGGAGGAGGAGGAGGAAAGAAAGGAGTGAGGGAGGGAGGTGGAGGCAGGAGAAAAGGTGCTAAATAAGGAGGGAGTCTTGCACTTTTTTTTGGCTGAAGAATTAAGAGAGGGAAGAGACGGGTCAATGTGACCTGCAGCCTGTAGGCTTAGGGCTACAGTGTTTATGTTTCACAGCATCGGGACCGCTTCAGGCCATCGGTAACGACATACACACGTGCCGCGCATACACAGCTCCGATTCTACATAGATGTATATACAGAGATGTCCATTTGAATATCATTTGAGCTAAAAAAAAATTCGCAGGATTTTCTTTTTGGGAATGTTTAAAGGCCCAATACAATATTGGGAAGATCGGCAAACATCGATGTCCACAGATTTCCTTCTGATTGTACACAGTTTGTAGATGGTCATGATAGAATCCTCATGTTGAAATCTTACGGTCTGGGATGCTGTACTTCTCGAGAAATCTCCAATCAAGCATCTACATTATAGTTACTCGCGAGTAATGAACTATTTCAGACACTACAGATCGATGCGAAAACCGTGATGGTTTTTTGCCTTTTTCTACTTTCTCAGATGACCATTGGAGCTAAAAGCTTCGCAGTATTGCTTTTTTTGAATGTTTAATGGTTTAACGCACAAACTGTGGCAATCTTTTGACCTTTACCGATGTTGTATAGGGCCTTTAACGGTTTAGCGCACAAACTGTGGCAATCTTTTGACCTTTACCGATGTTGAATAGGGCCTTTAACGGTTTAGCGCACAAACTGTGGCTATCGTTGGACCTTTACCAACTTGTATAGGGCCTTTAACAGAAAACCACATCAAAGATGGAAGGCAGTGTCACTTCATGCTGTTAACCTCACAGACCGCAGTATCAAAAGAGCATCCTTACACAGTACCCTTTAAAAGACAGGCGAAAAAAAAAGAAGTTTCGATAAAAGGTTATAGCAACATTGAAAGTGTTATTTCCAAAACGCACATCGCTGATGGAGTTGCCAGCTCGCGAAGACGCCAACGGGCGGATGGAGGACGTGCCAGGGATGTCGATGACTTCATGTTTTCATTCTTCAGGTGAGTGGCCAGGGACACACAGGTGCTAATGCAGGAGGCAGTACTACACGCCATCTCATCTCCCCCCCGCTTCAAAACGCAGAATCACAGCGTGAGTATTGCAGGAGGAGGAGTGATCGCTACTCAAAACTTACAAAGACCGGCAAGAGAAGTTTGATAGGACATTATCCTCAGACGTGAGGGACTTGAGGGGACGATCCCCCCGACTAGAAGGGGGAAAAGGCCACGAGGAATGAAGCGAATACTGATGGTAGATATAGCATCACGGGGAGCGAGCCGTATCAGAGGATGAGAGAAAAGTTCAGGACGTGATTGGAACACGTCATTGGCCGCGTCGATTTTTTTTTTTTGGGGGGGGGGGGTTGGGAGGTGTGGGGGAGATAGAGAATGAACGTATACTCTAAGGAAACCCAGCGGGGACGTTTTCAGCTGAGCCGTTCACTTAGCCATCAGGGAGGCAGCGGGTTCTTTTTCCGGGGGGCACTATAGAAACTACAGCAGTTCCGGGACCGCACGAGCGCCGATAATGCCAAGGTTAGCGCCTTTGCAGTCCGCGCAAACACGGGGGGCCACGTCCGGTGGCGGTTCGTGTACAAACTCGGATCGGCCGGTCCATCATCAGCGGCCCTACATTGCCTCTCAAACACGGTTAGCGGTCACCTCCTTCATCCTCCTCCTCCTCCTTCTCTCTCTCTATCCCTACCCTTTCCCCCTCTCCCCTCCTTCCTCGATCCATGTAGCCATCCCCTCCTCCCTAAAGCTAACAAGATCCAGGCCGAACGATCATCGATCGTTAAGTGCGAAGATATACACGTGGATTACATGTAGCGCGCCCTGTGCGCGCCCACACGTGCGCGTAGGACTGAGGACGAGCCTGTGGAGAGATGAAAGCGGAGGAGGAGGAGGAGGAGGAGGAGGAGGAGGAGGGGGAGGAGGAGGAGGGGGAGGAGGAGGGGGAGGTGGAGGAGGAGGAGGAGGAGGAGGAGGAGGAGGAGGAGGAGGAGGAGGAGGAGGAGGAGGGGGAGGAGGAGGGGGAGGTGGAAGAGGGAAGGTGGGGGAGGAGGAGGAGGAGGAGGAGGAGGAGGAGGAGGAGGAGGAGGAGGAGGAGGAGGAGGAGGAGGAGGAGGAGGGGAGGAGGAGGAGGAGGAGGGGGAGGAGGAGGGGGAGGAGGAGGGGGAGGAGGAGGGGGAGGGGAGGAGGAGGAGGGGGAGGAGGAGGAGGAGGGGAGGAGGAGGGGGAGGAGGGGGGGGGGAGTAGGGGTGAGCGGTGAAAATTTGAGTATTTTTTTCGGGTCAGTGGAAGGGAGGAAAAGGCACGTCTAGCCTCGGTGAGGGGTTGACAAATGCATCGAGAGCGTGCCAAATTGAAGCAACGGCTTGTGCATACAGTAGAAAAAAACGTGCATTTTGTATCGACCTTTGTTGTACGCCATGCACCGGGTGCTACAGCTCCTTCGATTTTTACGGTTCAAAATCATACTCACGGAACCACCTGGCAAAACATCACCGGCAATTGCTGGCAAACGTGTCCCGCAAACACGTCCACACCACTCTCTTCAAACATACGTAAAAGCTCTCTTTAAATATACATAAGTGTATAAAATCATATCGCAGTTTAGTCAGCGGTTTGTCATAGGCCTATACGTATACAGTTTGTCAATGGCATTCTATCAATATATCAGCCGTGAGGGCTACACGAGTACGTTACGATGGCATTAACTATGGACGCGTGGGTATTGTCCGTGCCGTCGTGCCACCGTAATAATGCGACTTGGCTTTTTCGCTCAGCTCATTACAAGGGGGCGTGTATGTGGGGGAACCACTTCAAAGACGGGCCTTCATTTCGTATTCACAGGAAGCGCGCGTCGGGTTTAGGGCACCCATGCACCGCCCGTTCGTATTCTAATCACGCGGTGAAAGCACGTTGGCACTGTATCGCGTTAAGGTGTGTGTGGGTGGTTTTTTTTTTCGTTTTTTTTTTCTTTTCTTTTTTCTTCTTCTTCTTCGGCCCATTCCGTCGGTGATATAGCTCAAGTCATTCTCCGGGCCGACCATTTAATGTAGCGGAACCATCCGGCGTGCCTTCCACCTAGTCGTGTCTTCTTCTTATTCTTCTTCTCTTTTTTTTCTCTTTTTCAAGCAGCAGCGGCCCGTTCGCGTTAAGTAGCGCGTCGTGCTAATGAGGGAGAGAGGGAAGATCTAATCTAAAATCGCGACGGTGAGGCTACGTTCCTAAGTGCTACAAGGGCGTCCGGGGCGAGGGGCGGGGCGGGGCGGGGGAGGGGGGCGGGCCAGCAGGCGGGGGAGAGAGAGGGATAGGGAGAGGGGGGGGGTGAGATAGAGACAGAACGGGGAAATCCAGTCGAAGAGCAGCCCGCCCCCTCCCCTACTCGAATGACGCTTGGTGTCTCCGTGCGAATTCGCGGCTCTGAATTGACCATTAAGGACTATAGCGTCTGAGCTCGGCAAAGCGTGTATAGCCGATACACAGCCCGCACATCCGCGCGTGTGGCGAACCAAGCGGAGGGCTGGCCGTCTAGATACCCCGTGCCTTTGAATACCGATGTTTTTGATACCCTGGAGGTTTATTTCCTCCCAAACTGAACAAAACTGTCCTCCTCTGCTCCACTCCGCTATTCAGCAATGATACAGGCCTGTGTGAGCGAATCTATAAAAAAAAGAAGGAAAGTTGAGAGATGAAAGGCAATTTCTCACGTTTCGGTTTGGCGCCCTCTTGTCCTTCAGTGCAATTCACACAGAGACCGCTGCTGCGGTAGTATTACGAACCAGAGGGGTGCAGATCACTAAATCGAGCTCCCATTGAACACTGTACAAAAACACTCACTTTCAAAGCCAATTATCCCACGCCCAAAAGTCTCTCAGTTCTTGTAGCTATATACTTAAAATTGTAGTTTGGACCTTATCTCTCAGATTCTTTTCAATTTTAGTGCCCTTTAGCGGATTAGATTTTTTGCTAATTACCCCCCATAAAAAAAACCACACCCCCAAAATGTGTAGCCATCCAAGCTGAATTTCTGCAAGGATTTTGGAATGGACCCCTCCACTTCTACAGCCAAATAGGGCCACATTTGAAGCCGGATATGGTCCAAATTACATACCAAATTGAAGAGTGAACCCCCAGATTGTCATAAGCTTTACTTATTCTACAATGTATCAGTTAATTAGCCTCCAAAGACCCCTTATAAAAAAAAGTTGTGGGTCCACACTTTATGATAATTAGCTCGGCGGAGCCATCTTGGATGGATTTTGTGTGCTGCACCCACAGAGGTGGTCAATATTCTACAAAGTAGTCTAAGGACCGCTGTCTAAACAATACAAGCGTTGTGTGGTTTTGTTTAGTGCCAAAAAAGTAAAATTTTAGTTATAAAGCAAGGAATATGGAGCAGTTTTCTTCACACAGATCTCCGATTCAAGATGCGCACTAAATGCGAGCAGGAATGAAGTATGTGACTGATTAGTTCGCATCTACGTCCAAAGACGGATAACATTTCGAGGACTGAATGGTGCTGCGCCACCCCGGGTCGACTCTATCAATCTGAGGGATGTACCGGAGGACTGGACAACCGTATACCGCCCTGGATAACTCGACCACCGTGATGGACCGTATCATTTTCAGACTGGAAATATTATGTCTGGAGACTCCCTCTCGATCAATCTATCCGCATGTACACGGCACGGCACGGCACGGCACGGCACGGCACGGCACGGCACGGCTCTAGCTCTATTCGCAAGCGGCTCGCGGGGAGGGCCTACTTTGCGAGTGCCGCCAGTGAAACACAATCCAGCCGCCTGAAATTGAACAATCACAAGAACGTGCTTCAAGTACGGCACCACGTCCCGCCAAAAACATCCTTTCCCCTATCTCCCTCTCCCTCTCTCTCTCTGTCTCTGTCTCTGTCTATATATCTCTCTGTCTCTCTCTCTCTCTTTCTCTCTCCCCGTTACTGTTATTTATTGCTCTCCGCTGTAATCCATAATTATAACCGTTTCCATTGGCGCTTACACGGTGAGGATCTTAATTAAAAAAAAAAAAACGAAGAAGAAAACAGAAGTGCTACGACGGGCAGGCCTCGTCTATATACTGTCTGCACAGGATACAATTCATTCTCATTGAAGAGGGCATGTATATTGAGGCCTCGAGGGCTCTTCTGAACTCTTAATGGTCCGTCGGGCGTCGGGGACAAAATAGCCCTGTGCACGGTGGGCCGGACCGTACTAGCGTGGGTGTGCTTGTGTAATGTGCGTGGATGGTGAAGGACACACCTACGCCGTCCGCGACGCACATCGCTCCGTGCGAGCCGTGCTCTCGCTCCCTCTCCATCGCTCGGCGTATCTGATTTCTTTTGGTGCCGTTCGGAGAGGACAATATTTGTTTACGTTCGCCGGCTACGTGCCCTTGTTGGCAAATGTTCGCCTCCAGATCGGCCCTCCTCTGTCGCTTATTCCATCCCGCCTCCCACTCTATATACATGCCCTGCCCTCCCTCCCCCCACTCCACCGAAGTAATCGCCGTCCTGCGATGCACGAAAAGGATAGAGACGGGGGAGGGTGGTGGAAGATTTCGCTCTAGGAGGCGCCTGCGTGTCTTTATTAGAGCGGCGACTGGATTGATATACCGGCCAGGATTCTTAGGGGAAAAAAAAAGCCCTTTCACTTTTGGCTCGTAAACTGGCAGCATGCATACATTATGGCGATGTTAACTGCGATGAGTAAAAAAAACCCCCAAAACCCGCGTCACTGCGTTTGATTGAAGGTAAGTTATGTTCGAGAAACGGGTTCTTTATAATACAGCGCCATCGTTGTAAACTCGGCAAGATTTGCCTCAGCCTCATTTACACGTGCACGTTTAAGAGGCCTCATACTTATGCCTGTGACATTGTTAGTGACTTCAGCCTTGTATGCTGTCCCTTGATCTCCACTCATTGGTTTACATGAGCTCGACCAAACATTACACACCACGCGAATGTTTGAATGATCGCAGTAATACGCCCCAATGTTGCAAACCGCTTACTGACTAAAATTACCAAAATGCGAATATCCGAAATGATGGTGGCCTGACGTTTCGATCCTAGCAGGACCTTTCTCAAAGACAGAGAAAGTTCCTGCTAGGATAGAAACGTCAGACGCTCATAAGTGTTGATTCTAATTAATACTAATTGATAATGGTTGATCTAATTAATGATACATGGAGGTGATTGTATGCATTTCCTTAAGTTATCATGCATTCGATATGAAGATACACGGACATTGAATACGTATTAAGAATAATTTTATAAAAAAATGCCATTTAAAAAAAAAAATATTTTATCATTATTTTATTAAGGATACATGTATAAGCAAATACATGCAGGGATAAACACGCGCATTGCATCTTAACACGTACTCGTAACTGTTGATATATTAATCAATACGTGCATTTTTATAGAGACGTGCCACTGTATAGGTGCGTCCGATTTCCATGTGGTTGGTTTCCACAGTTTTGCAAACCTTCATGAAAAGACACCAAAGGAAACCACACAGTGTCTAAGGAGCCCAGTATGGCGTCACTGCATGCATTATTCTATGGTCAAGGACATCGTGTCGTTGCGTTTGGTAGAGTTGTGTACCACTGCAAAAAAAATGGCCTAGCCGCCACATTATCCATAGGGCCTATGTTGGGAGATGGGTGTAAACTACAACTTTGATGTGCATGTTTACCACATACCAGATAATGGTTGGATGGATTGATTGATGAATGTATGAATGGATGGCTACATGGTAGATTGGTGAGTATGGAATGATGGATGTACGGATGCATGTGTAGATGCATGTGCAGAGTGGTGGGATGGAAGAATGAATGGATGGATACAATAATAATTGGTGGGATGCATGTAATGTATGTATGAATGGCTACGTGGGTGGATGGGTTGATGACGGATAGATGGAAGGGATGGATGGATGGATGGATAGATGGATATATTGATCGGATGGGATCGGTGGATGGAATGGATAGATGATGGATATAGGATAAATGAGTGGATGGAATGGATATATTGACGTATAGGATGAATGGATGGATGGAATGGATAGGATGAATGGGTGGATGGAATGGAGAGGATGAATGGGTGGATGGAATTGATAGATGATTGATAGGATGTATGAGTGGATGAAATGGATAGAATGGATGGATAGGATGAATGAGTGGATGGAATGGATAGATGGATGGATAGGATGAATGAGTGGCCCATGGAATGGATAGAGGGATGGACAGGATGAATGAGTGGATGGAATGGATGGCTGGATGGATATGATGAATGAGTGGATGAAATGGATAGATGGATGAATAGGATGTATGCATAAGATGTATGAGTGGATGGAATGGATGGAATGGATTGGATGTGATGGATGGTTGGATGTGATGGGATGGATGCGATGGATGGATGCGATGGGATGCATAAATGGATAGATAGACAGTGCATTTTGTATCACCGCAAGTCTCCGATTGGTGTGGGCGGTTCGCCGACGGTTGCCTTCCCCCTCAATGGAACGACTGGGTTCTGGTCCGTGCGCAGTTGAGAATACATCAACCAAGGGTCGCCTTTGGCAATACCAATTACTCTGGTCAAAATGAAGGAAGCCTCGATAGGTTGATGCGTGGGCTTGCAAGGCTGAAGTTGGAATTAACGCACGTGGTTAAATGGCCGGGCGAGTCCAACGGGTCTTCTACTGATCAAGTGCGCCCACACAATGACCATAATTTGCGGAAATGACTGCAGTGTATGAATACAATGATCCCATTTCAAGCCAGCATCTTAGCTGTCCATTCAGTTGCCTATAGCGCGGGCAGATGATGTTTGTTCGTCTGGCAAATTGATCGGATGCTGTCTATAATGTTTCATTGTTGGCGTTGATTTGTATTTTCGTTGGGGATTGTTTTCGGTTTGTTCAGTTTTAATGTACCGCGTGTCAACTGAAAGACACGGGCAAGCACACAAGCTACCCCGTCATTTTCATTTTCTGTCTTTTCAATTTTGTTTTCTCCTTTCTGTTTTGTTTTCCCTTTTTTGCCATCGCAGTTTTGCACCGTTTGTTGTTGTTTGCCTACGAATCCGTCTGCTTGTCTGTCTGTCATTTCCCGCCCGTAAATCCACACGTTGTTTTTTTTGAATTGATTGTTTGTTTGTCTTTATAGTAGAGGAACTTTTGTTCCCTCCTGTCTTCCTTTCAGAATGTTGATGTTGTTGGATCTATTCTTCATTGCAAATTAATTTATGCGACCCGGGTTGGATTTTTTTTACATCGATGCTTTGTAACTCAACTTACGACGGATAACCCATCGTAAGTGTTTACATGGCGTGTGGTTTCTGTGCATAGCTCATCGTTTTGCGTTCTGTCGTAAGCTGCCATGGGTTTCATGAAATTGACAACCGGTGCAGAATTCATGGAGCCAAACGAGGGGCCAATTTCATAGAGCTACTTATACTCCAAAAATTTGCTTTAAAAGCACAACATGTCATGCTTCACAAGATCACTTTGCCAACCCAAACTTCGCTTTTGTTTCATTCTAAGTAAAGAATAGCGGAAAACAAATCAGAAGTAATTAACATCATACTGTAATGTGCTTTGTGAATTTTTTTTTACACGAGGAAGATTGTTCATGCTTAGCAGCTTTCCACGCTTAAGCGGCTCTGTGAAATTGGGCCCCGCTTGAATATCTGGTAAGCAGGAATTATACTATACCTTCGTTTCGTTCGAACAGTCACGGCAAACGATATTTCATGAGATGCTGAACTTTGGCTGGCAGCGGGATTTTGTTAAAGGCCTTATAAAACATTTGTAAAAGCCAAAAGACTGCCACAGTTGGTGTGTTAAATTAATATTAAACATTCCAAAAAAAGAAATCCTGCGAATGTCTTAGCTCAAATGGTAATCTGAGAATTTAGAGAATGCAAAAAAGTACTAGACTAAAAGAGTAATAAACTATTTGTCGATGTTTGAGTGAAGATTTCTCGAGAAGTACAGCATCCCAGACCGTGAGATTTCAACATGAGGATTCTATCATGACCATCTACAAACTGTGTAAATTAGAAGTAAATCTGTGGACATCGATGTTTCCCGGTCTTCCCAATGTTGTATTGGCTGCTGTTAAAGCCCCTAAACAACATTTGGTAAAGGTCAAAGAATAGCATCCATACGTTGTCTGATCCAACATATGCATGAGATACCTGTGAAAATTTCAGCTTAATCCGCCAACTGAAAACCATAATTTAATTTGTTTCGCGAAAATGGAGCATTCAACGCCGTACTGTTCCGAAAAATAGTTTAGATCTCGGTGAGACGTAAACGATTTCTTTTACTCATTTCTCCCAAAATACACAATTTTAGGCAGGAATATTTCAGAGCGAGGTTTCTACTATAACCATCTTCAAAATGTATAAGTTTCGTGTAAATCAGTGAAAATGTCTGTTTTTCGAACTTACCAATGTTGTGTAGGGGCCCGCTTTAAGTGGCTCCTGGCGCCGCTTGCGTGGAGCTGCATAAAGCACGAAGATCCTCCAGGCGTGACCAGTCTAACATTGGGTGCTCATCGTGAATTGCGAGTGGAACTCTAGTTGAGAACCTGGGGATCAATGCCAGACAGCTGTTTAAGAAGTATGCTTTGAAATGGTGATTAAATTCAGGGGCCGATTTCATAGAGCCGCTTAGAGGGATAACACAACATTGGTCGAGGTCAAAGAATAACACCCATACGTTGTCTGATCCAACATAATAATTATGCATTCAATTAGCACACCTGTGAAAATGTCAGCTCAATCCGCCAACAGAGTCTCGAGAAAATAGTAAACAGATTTTTCATTTGTTTCGCGAAAATGCAGCATTCAACGAATTGTTCAGAAAAATCGTTCAGATCTAGGAGGTGAGACGTAAACTATTTCTTTACTCTTTTCTCCAGAAATACAGCATTTTAGACAGAAATATTTCAGTGAGAGGTTTCTACTATAACCATCTTCAAACTGTATAAGTTTCATGTAAATCTGCGAACATTTCAGTTTTTCGATCTTACCAATGTTCTGTAGGGGCTTTAAAGGGTAAATCTGCGAACATTTCTGTTTTTTGATCTTAGCAATGTTGTGAAAGCACCAAAATAAGCAGTTTCCACTTGTATTTCATGTGAAGGAAACAATATTAGAATACGAGTCAAGTACAACAAGTATCAAGTGAACTATGCTTGACAATCTCGTTTTAACCAGGGAAGAAATGTCTTGCTTAGCAAATATTCACGATTAAGCGGCTCAGTGAAATGGGGACCAGGTTGGCAGCCAACATTCCACCAGGGCCAGCAATCTTGTTTCATCCAAGGACGAATACTCATGTTTATATAGCAGGTTTTATTTGTTGCCTATGCAACTCTATGAAATTGGGCCATGATTTGTTTTTATTAAGGAAGCTTTTTTGTGCTTATGCCTGAAAATCTGCTAAGCATGAAAATAATGTCCTGTGTAAACAAGATAAAAAACCCACTGTGAAGTGGATTGCTTTTGACTTATAACATGTTCCTTACTTAACATGAAGCTAAACTAAAATGAAGTTTGTTGGTAAAGGTATTTTCGTGCTTAAGCCTGAAAATCTGCTAAGCATGAAAATAATGTCCTGTGTAAACAAGATAAAAAACCCACTGTGAAGTGGATTGCTTTTGACTTATAACATGTTTCTTTACTTAACATGAAGCTAAACTAAAATGAAGTTTGTTGGTAAAGGTATTTTCGTGCTTAAACCTGAAAATCTGCTAAGCATGAAAATAATGTCCTGTGTAAACAAGATAAAAAACCCACTG
>OX465104.1:9270033-9275033 GCA_949987565.1 Luidia sarsii | reverse complement strand
GACATAGAAAGGTGGACAGAGAAGGATAGGCGGAGTATAAGGAATAGCAGGGAGGTTGCCATGAAAGATGAGAGTCTAAAGGAGGAGGGGGAGAGAGAGGGAGAGAGAGAGAGAGAGAGGGGTGTGTGGGGGCAGAGATAGGTGGAGAGAGAGGGGAAGGGGAAAGAGAGGGGACAGACAGACAGACAGACATGCAGACATGGCAGGCAGGCAGGGAGGCAGGCAGGGAGGCAGGCAGGGAGGCAGGCAGGGAGGCAGGCAGGGAGGCAGGCAGGGAGGCAGGCAGGGAGGCAGGCAGGGAGGCAGGCAGGGAGGCAGGCAGGGAGGCAGGCAGGAGGCAGGCAGGGAGAGAGGTAAACGAAGGATCCTGCCATTTTCTTCCATTCACCCCCTCTTAAAGGTCGCGCGCTACTGGAGAGCCGCCGCAAGTAGAGCGCCAGCACGGCGCACTGACGTCATTGCGTCACAGGCTGGGGGGGGAGTAGGGGAGGGCGAGCAACTTGACCAACACACTACAGCCTCCAAATATGAAATGGGAGACCGCTCTTGAAAAGGACGGCAAAACAAAATTAATCGTGCCTTCGTCATCGCTGTTTGTGGCCGGTAAACAACGGCTGTTTGCTGAGCGTCGCCAGTGTCAATCATTAAACCGACGCATTGGTCACCCGTAGACGCCTGCCGGATCGACGCAAATCGGATTTTTCTAAAATCTTTGCGGATTTCGTCACCACCACCCCAGCTAAAAAAAAAGATTGTTTATTCCATAGCTTCAATTCGGTGCGAATTAATCGGTGTCCCACGAATCGATGTTTACCGCCAAAAAAGATTGGAACACCGAATTGCCGCAAACTCGGACGCTGATGATAATACCGAAAGAGACTGTCGTGTGCGTTTCATTTTAATGCCCGATTTTACGTCAATGATTAAACCCGCGGGGTTCGACGACTTCTGCGGGCTTGGAGGGGGAGTGGGGAGGGGGATGTGGTCTCAGCTTCCAGCGGGATGCTCGCCGGACGCATATTTTTTTCCTAGGAGGGTTAGGGGAAAATTTTCATGAATTATCATAAAAAGGCGTGTCGAATGTTTTTCAAGAAAAAATTGCGACAGAAGAAGATTACGACACCCCATTAATGATAATTGATGCCCCTAACCGTCCTATGAAAACAAAATTACGCCCGCCGGACGAGGGATGGTATGGCTGTGCCGGCGCCATCTTGAAAACCCTGTATAATTGGCAGCGTGAATTCCACCGTATTTCATAAAACCGCGGCCTCGCCGAACACGCACGCGAGACTTCCAAAAGTCAGAACAACAACGAGTGACGGCAGAGCGATTCCCGCGTGAGCTGCGCGCGGTTCGCGGCAAACGAATGACTAGGATTTTCAACCCCTCAAATGCAGCGTGCTTCGATACCGCGCATTGCGTCATAAAAAAATCACCTTCGAGACGAAGTTGCATGCGCCACACGTGTCCTTGGTGCAGCTCCCTCAGGAGACACGATTACGGCCCGCGTCGATTTGTAGCCGTCTCGCGGCTGCGTCACTTAATAACTCGGAGATCGCAGTTTGGATAAAGGACTTTACGAAGTGTGATGATTCTTTTTTTACCACTCCGAGGGATAGCAATCATAATACTAGCGTGTAACTTGATGCATTCGCGGCGCGTACATTTTGGGCCCTGGACAGCTAGCGCTGCTTTACGGGGTTCTTGCTGGGATCGCATACTGACCAACCGCGAGGGACGGCGCTGAAAGGAAGATGATACGGGGTCCTGGCAGCGCCACAGACACCTCTGTGGCCACCCTCGACAATGGCTGAGAATGACAAGAGACCTGTATAACTATAGAGTCAAAGAGACCTGTGGGGACCCCAGAGGTAGGCCACGTCGGTTCACATTAGGGACAGTTCACAAAAATTAACCGAGATGCACGGATCTGGTTGGCAATGGCCATTCTATAGATCTCATGCCCTGACTAGGGTCCCTATAATACAGAGAGTACCAACAACTTAAGATTGGACGCCATTTTGTTTCCATTGTTGGATACGGCGTGGGGTTCGCGGTGATCTGTAACATTTCAGTTGTATTGCGAACAGTACGCCGCACCGAACAATGGAAACAAAATGGCGTCCAAATCTGAAGTTGACGGTACACTCTGTAGTTAGGGACTCAAGCCCTCACGTAACTATGACGCCATCACACAGGTAGAACGATGTCGGAGCATTGGGCAGTACCAACGCGCAGCACACACTTTTGTGATCCAGAGACGAGGGCGCCCTACTAAAATGACGTCACCTAAGGACTTTTCGAAATGGAGGCTGACGCTCGGACTTGGACTACAGTTTATTGCATCCGTTACAATTTTACAGGCGGTGAGGAAGAAGCTTTAGATCAGTGTTTCCAGAGTGAATACTATGCACTGAACAGGAAAACAAAATCTCCGACTGCAGCGACATACCACGAGTCGATTATCTTAAGACCTTCGTGCGTCGGGGACGTCGCCTCAGCCGGAGCCTCTTCGAGGGATTCGGAAAGGGCCCAAGTAAGGTCTACTACAGGAGATAACACGGGCACACGTGGGGAGAGAACCCATCTGTAAATCGGGTTACAATCGATCGCAAAGGCTTTGTCGAAGCGTTCCCAGGGGGGATTTTCGGCAGGGGCTTCGGACGGACTGGCAGCGGGGAACGAGGAGGTGGCCTAGGGTCAGATTAACGCCAGGCAAAACGACTATCCGCTTGCAAATTGCGGCAGAGGTCAGGACTGCGTTAGGTTTTATACTCTATCATGCGAGGCGAGTAGAGACGCTGGCATTTTGGCGAACGATGTCGGCTGAGATTTGTTTTTTTCGTAGGCGGGATGGCAAGGGATTAGACCCCCTCCCCCAAAGAAAAAAAAGGACTATTGATACGGTGTTTTCAGTCAGATCTCCAACGCCAGGATGGAGTTTGTCTGAAATGACAGGTGATCAGCGGATTTAGGTTACTGACGGGCGGGGGGTTACAATGTAACTGAGTGACTGACTGAGTGACTGACTGAGTGACTGACTGAGTGACTGACTGAGTGACTGAGTGACTGACTGAGTGACTGACTGAGTGACTGACTGACTGTTTGATGGACTGACTGAGTGACTGACTGAATGAGAGACTGACTGACTGACTGAGGGACTGACTGACTGAATGAGGGACTGACTGACTGACAGACTGAGTGACTGAGTGACTGACTGACTGACTGACTGAGGGACTGATTGATTCAGTGACTGACTGAGTGACTGACTGAGTGAATGACTGACTGACTGACTGAGTGACTGACTGTTTGATGGACTGACTGAGTGACTGACTGAGTGACTGACTGAATGAGAGACTGACCGACTGACTGAGGGACTGACTGACTGAATGAGGGACTGACTGACTGACTGACTGACTGACTGACTGACCGATTGACTGACTGAGGGACTGACTGACTGACTGGCAGTTGACAGCGATTTGTGAACGAGGCAAAGGCGGCGTGCAGTGAGTGACAGTGCCCGTATTCTATAAAGTGCTGTCTCGTTCTTGGCAAACACCGAGGGCCCGAGTCAAGGTTGTACGCCTTGCCGGTGCACGGGAGCATTCAGGTCACGGCTCTGCCCCCGGGGGCAGCTGGGAAACGGCCCGGCATCGCATCGGGATCAGCTGCCAAGATGACGTTTCTCGGAAAACCACCCTATATCCCCCCGCAGGAAACACTCTTGAGATATCGGGTAGGGGACCGGACGAAACTCGATATGGAATTCTGACCGGAATGATTGCGGGTAAAAGTCCTCTATCGTGCTTATGCATGCGAATCATGTTATTAGGAATATGATTAAACAGTCTGATTTTTTCTTCTTCAAATTTCCAATAGTAATGCTATAGTAATTGTTAAGTTTAGTTAAATTCTTTGTATGTTGTCTTCTGTTTGGTATTCAGTCCTCACACTCATATAAACTGTCAAATAAACTAGAAAATAGTAATGATAAAATGTATGTTGCTGTTACTGTTGCGCATTGACAAGCTGTATATGCACTTCCAAAATGATACCATAAATATGTGACCCGGCACAGCGACATGAGGAATATCCCACCAAAACATTTTTCCAGTAATTAACGCCTGAAGTCAAAGTATCTTCTCAATTCGATTAAAAATCTTTTTTTTAAATGTATTTTCGGAAAGTTAATGTATTGGTTGATGTTAAGTCTGAGTCTAAAGGATTTTTCCGAAATCCGTCTCTAAAAGTTGAAAAAACGAGGAATTCGGGAGAGTGTTTGTGTACTGTTTTCATGAAAATGTAAAGTTCCTGCCTTTTTGAATGGCCGCTTTCGAGGAGTTAGACTGGTGCTGCTTTATTGTGTCTGGTGCCAAATGAACGAGCAGCGAAGTCCCTTTGTACTATTTACAACAAAGTTCATACGGAAATAAATTTGATATCATTTGAAAGCTAATGATATACTCTTTCACATCATTAGAACATCTCAAAATCTCAAAATCTCAAAAGTGGGGGTTATTCCCCATTATGCTGTGCCGGGTCACATATACGATAGTACACGGCTGATTGGTTTTGACTAAAATGGTTGGTAGTGTTAGAGGGAACCGCCCACCGCCGAAGGATTGGACAGCTCACCTGGTATAGATCACATGCCAGAGGCCCGGATTCAAATCCCGACCCATTCAAATACTGTGTTGGCTCTTAGATTGCACTTGACTTGAGCACTAGAGTCAAACGTCTTGGTTTAGAGGCAAAACTTTACGCGGGAATGAGTTACAGCCACTATGACGTGGCTTCCGTTGACTCGTGTGTAATACGAAGCCGCCCCCAAAACAAAAGGATTCAGAAGCGACCCGTCTTTCCTCTCTCGGCCGGCCGTGTGGCTACGTCAGTGGCTACCGGGTACGCACAACCCTATAGGAATTGGCAGGAGCCCCCCCTCTCTCTCTCTGATGGCGCGCTGCAATAGACGAGCCTGCCATTCAAAGTCGCAGCAG
>OX465104.1:9209212-9267333 GCA_949987565.1 Luidia sarsii | reverse complement strand
GGGACATGGAGACGGAGCAGGAAGGGGAAAACAGAGACGGAGATGGAGGGGAGGAAGATGATAATATCACAAGGGGAAGCCATTAATTATTGTCAGTATGAAAGACCTCCATTAGAGTCGAGACCGTGCATAATAACACGTGTACTATTCTCGTCTCGCTATCATCACCTTGCTTTTTCGAACAAAAAGAGAGGGGGAAGGTGATGCGTCTTCATTTTGTAGTTTTGCAAGGCATGACTCACCTCGAGAGGAGGGGGCACTTCCTGGGCAAAGGGACCTTGCCACAGGGGGACGGGACAGGACGGGACGGGACGTGACGTGGGAAAAGTCAAAACAAAACGTGAGCCAAATCACAAGATGAAAGCTGATCGGACATCGCTTGTTGTGATTGGGGAGAGGTGGTTCATTCACACTTCAGCCTCTTGTTTACGCCTGATAATACGAGAGAGAGGGAGAGGGAGAGGGAGAGGTAGAGGGAGAGGCAGAGGCAGAGGCAGAGGCAGAGGCAGATACAGAGGCAAAGGCATAGGAAGATACAGAGGCAGAGGCAGAGACAGAGGCAGAGACAGAGACAGAGACAGAGACAGAGACAGAGACAGAGACAGAGACAGAGACAGAGACAGAGACAGAGACAGAGACAGAGACAGAGACAGAGACAGATACAGAGGCAGAGTCAGAGTCAGAGTCAGAGACAGAGGCAGAGACAGAGACAGAGACAGAGTCAGAGTCAGAGGCAGAGGCAGAGGCAGAGACAGAGGCAGAGGCAGAGTCAGAGGCAGAGGCAGCGGCAGAGGCAGAGGCAGAGGCAGAGGCAGAGGCAGAGGCAGAGGCAGAGGCAGAGGCAGAGGCAGAGGCAGAGGCAGAGGCAGAGGCAGAGACAGAGGCAGAGACAGAGGCAGAGGCAGAGGCAGAGGCAGAGGCAGCGGCAGCGGCAGAGGCAGAGGGAAAGGAAGAGGGAGAGGCAGAGACAGAGGCAGAGGCAGCGGCAGAGGCAGAGGGAAAGGAAGAGGGAGAGGCAGAGACAGAGGCAGAGGCAGCGGCAGAGGCAGAGGGAAAGGGAGAGGGAGAGGGAGGCATGCATTTGTGGATGGAGGCTTGGATAGGTTTGGGAGGGACAAAGACGGAGAAACAGACAGCGGGACACAGGGAGAAAGCAAAAGAGACTCAGATTGATAAAGAGAGACAGAGAATGAGGCAGAGATAGAGACAGGGACAGAGACGGTGCGATCCTGGTCGTTTGTTCTGATAAAAACGAGTCTAGCGATCGCTCGCCGCCCCGAAAACGAATACGGAAGCCCCTTTATTACCTGCGCACAGCGGAAGAAAGTGGAACGCCCAACAAAAAGGAAAGGGATACTCGATACCGCCCCTTGTGAGCCGCCCTTTGTAAGCGGGTAAAACCGCGTGCCATTCGTTCGTATCTTCGCCAGTATCCGATCGAGACTCAACCGGATATCATATTCGCGGGTGTATGAGGCGGGGGGGGGCTATTCAAGGTCGCGTCCGTGTCGATCTAATAGCGCCCTGAATGGGCGAAAAATGTGTTTTTGTTAAATATCGTTATTAGGATATTGGAGCTTATTATTAGTGCGGGTTTTTGCATGGCACGTCGACTGCCATTGTGGTGTAACCGAATTCAGTCCACCGCTCCATCCGCCCGCGCTCCTTTATTTAGGTGACCTACTTTCCCAAATAGCCGTCGCAGGTTTCAACAGATCTCCATCGCAATAAACCAAAAAAAATGAATCAATTGGCATTCTGAATGCTGTAGTTCTTAAAGGGTTGGGGGCGTGACGTGCATTTGGATGGCTGACATTTGTGACCCGGCATAGCATAATGAGGAATAACCCCACTTTTGAGATTTTGAGGTTTTCTAATGATGTGAAAGAGTATACCCTAGCTTTCAAATGATATCAAAATATAATATCCTCTAATACTTAAAATTTCCGAATAAAGAAACAAAAGAAAATTGGTTTGTTATCGAATTGTGAAGATACTTTAAATTCAGGCGTTGTTTACTCAAAAAGTGTTTTGGTGGGATATTCATTCATGTAGTTGTGCCGGGTCACATTTACGTTCATAGTAAACGTGCAGAGAACATTTTCATTTATTTGTCCAAAATGTACTACACTGCTTCATATGGGCGTTCCAGGCAGCGAGCCTCATTGTGTCGACTCTAACAATGCATGGCGATCTATTGTATCGTTGGGGTTTTGTTTATACTGCAGATATGCATTTCTATCAGACCTAATTGGATACACGTGGACTGCTCGTGTCTCTTCACGCCTCGGCGAAACGCAGCCCGTCTGTAAACGTTAATATCGAACTCATCGACAAAATACGTTAGAGTATACGGTTATGTTCTCTCACGGTAGGTTGACCTTTGCGGAAATAAATCTTCTGCTTTTAAATAGCTATGATAATATTACTATACTAATGATAATACATTTCCTTTCCAAGGCGCTTAATACGGCTGTTTCTAGGCACACCATTGTTTGTCTTAGGCAAATACCAGAATTGTGAACCGGAAATCCAGCAGTCTCCTGAAGACGACCAGAGTACACTCTTCGAAACGTCAAGTTCCTTCGGGTCTTTTCAGAACCACACTTACTCACAAAAGAGAATTGACATGGTGTTACCGCAAACCTATTACTCCTGCTATTCTCACCATGCAAACCATCAAATCTCATTTGACAATGGTAACAAATGAGGTCAAACGTACAATGAATAAGATGGTGTTCACCTCCCTACACCGACACCCAACTGATTTTGTGTGCTTTCAGCAAGATCTTAAACTCGTCAAGTGAATGGGTCTGACGAATATGCGTATGTATAGGGACAATTAAGCTATACCTAAGCCCTTACAAGGCCCGGCTTCACTGCCGGGTTTTTCCCGTAACGTCCCCTCTGCGGATACGTGGTCGACATGGTTTCGTGACGTCTGTTTCCCATCCTTTACGCACGTTTCGATCCCAAATACATTTTCATCGGATGTACGGTACAGACCTGGTATTACATTATGATTTGTCGTCGCAAATATGTAGTTACATGAGATCTGCCGTTACCCAGGGACGGAAATTCAAAACTGGGTTTATGGTAAAGACTTTTTGAACGCTAATCATTTTTAGTCAAACAAACCAAGGAAGATACTGACTGAGAACTTTTTAATAATTATTCAAAAAATTAGAAAAGAAAACTTTGACTGGACCGGGACTTGAACCCGAGACCTCTGGACTAACACACCAAGTGCTCTCCCATCTGAACTATCCAACCCTTAGATGTTGGCCTCCCAAATACTCATCATTTCTGAGAGCTTTCTGTATCAATTTCACGCGATGTATACGGACGTTATCTGAAGCTAGGCTTAGCGTATGACTGCAGTAACTCGCCATAAGCGAAGCTTTGTACGGCGATCAGCGCGGTGGAATGGGGCCGTTAAATAAATGCACATTTTGACAATGTCTGTCAATGTCAGGCTGACAAAGCTGAACAGTATCTACCTGCTATCTTGCCTTCGATAAGACCCACAAATAGAAATGCTCGGGTCCTCAACAGCTGGAACAGAGCACAAAGCCCTCCACAAACCATAAACGACAATGCATGTTAAACCCCTAGGATTTTTCCTTTTTAGCGATATCGCACCCAAGCGTATGATGGAATAAGTACGGGTATATAGCCTACGGTTCGTCTGGTCGCTAAGGACTCTCTCTTTCTCCTCTCTCTCTCTCTCTCCCACTTCAATATCTCCCCCTTTCCTTCTGTCTCCCTCCCCTCTATCTCTCTGTCTTCCGCTTTTTCTGTCTGCCTGTCTGTCTCCTCCCTCTCTTCCTCTGTCTATCTGTCTGTATATCTCAGTTTATCGTCGTCTGATTGTCTGTCTGCTTGTCTCTTTCCCCTCTCCATAACTCCCCTTCTCTCTGTCTGTCGGTCCTGGTGTTTGTCTTCGTGTGTGTATCTCTCCCTCTCCTCTCTCCCGCCCTCTCCCTCCCACTCCTCTCTAATAGCATCGCAATCAGTTCTGCCAATGTCCTGCGTGTGTCGAAGCTGTCTTACGTCCAAGGATACCGTCGAGTGTCTGTCTCAAATGAACCGTTCAGAGAAGCCAGCGACGCCCCAACTTTCGTCAGTCTTCTGGTGCATTTTTTCTTCTCTTTCTTTCTCTATTTCAACCTCTCTCCCCTCTCTCTCTCCCCTCTCCCCCTGTCTCTCCCCTCTCCCTCTGTCTCTCTCTCCCTCTCTCTCTCTCATCCTCTCTCTCCCTCTCTCTTTCTCTCTCTCCCTCTCTCTCCCCTCTCTCTCCCCTCTCTTTCTCTCTCTCTCTCTCCCTCCCTCCCTCTCTCTCCCCCTGCCCCTCTCCCTCCCTGCCCCTATCTCCCCCCTCTCTCTCTCTCCCCCTCCTCTCTCTCCCTGCCCCTCTCTCTGTCCCTCTTTCCCTCCCTCCCCTTTCTCTCCCTCCCTCCATCTCTCTCTCTCTCTCCCCTCTCTCTCCCTTCACACACTCACTTGTACCGAGCCCTTTTGCCATGTAACTTAATATTGGTATTGTTTCAGGCACACCCGCACGGCAATCACGCATACGAAGCACACGCCTTCCTCCGGCTCGCTACAGTGTGGCGAATATAAGGGTGGAAGCGATGAGCAGCCTGACATATTTCCGCGAGTGGCGACTGGGGGCTGTCATTCGAGTCCGCCTCCAGACCCGTGCCTTCTTTTCCCCGTGACTCGGACTCGGACTCGGGCTCGGGCTCGGACTCGGATCGTCATCGTGACTCGAGTCACGGTGGCAAGGGACGTCAGCTCCAAACTCGCTGACTCGGATTTGATGTTGGACTTCATATGGGTGTCCCGCAATTCCTCCCAGGCCCCACCCCAAGGGACGCTTTTTAAATAGATCAAAGAGGTCACGGACAAGTACTTCTTTTTAACTTCTCTTTTAATGCATGTTTTTTTTTATATTTCACGGCAGTACGAGGTCTTATTTCCACCTTTGTGTATGTATATTTATATAATTTCTTGTAATTCATGCACAGCTAATTAAATGTAACGGAGATGAGCAGGCCACGTAACAAGAAGACAAGATGATATACAAAAATGTTGCAAACTGCTTACTGATCTAAAATTACCAAAATTTAAATCGCAAAATTTAGTGGGCCTGACGTTTCGATCCTAGCAGGACCTTTCTCCAAGGCAGAGCTCAGTACGAGATAAGAATACAAGATAACAGATGGACAGAGAGACTCACGGAATGGCAACCAAGATCAGGTAGAAGACGAAGAGGTCGACAGATACAAACGGAGATGGAGGGACGAAATCACCAAATATGAACACGGCATAATGGAGTAGACAGTCATATGATAGAACAGAATGGAAAGTACTTGAGGAGGGTTTCATCCAACAATGGATGAACACCACCTAAAATATAATATATATCATAGTTCAAAGTGATATACAAAAATGCTGCAAACTGCTAACTGACTAAAATTACCAAAATGCAAATCTCAAAATTTAGATGGCCTGACTTTTTGATCCTAGCAGGCCCTTTCTCAAAGGCAGAGTGACAAGGACAAAACAGATACATGTACAAGAAGGAAGTGGGAAGAGAGTGAATAGGACACGGATGAGAAACAAAGTGAATGGCGATGAGTAGGGTAGGGATAAGTGAGAAGAGGAACAAATAAAATGTAATTTTGATGTTCTTATATTTATGCACTTTTTATTTTTCACAAATTTAGGAGGGCATGAAGTTTTGATTCTAGTTGAAATGAAAGGTATTCTGTCATACATTTTGGTTATTTCAGTCTATATTTTGTTTGCAATATTTTTGCTTATGACACACTTTTTGTATT
This sequence comes from Luidia sarsii, assembly GCA_949987565.1. Classification (NCBI taxonomy): domain Eukaryota; kingdom Metazoa; phylum Echinodermata; class Asteroidea; order Paxillosida; family Luidiidae; genus Luidia; species Luidia sarsii. The sequence continues at coordinate 9,261,487 of OX465104.1, read as the reverse complement.
GTGAATGCCGTGTAATTCAGCCCATGGATGAAATATGCATTTAATATACAATACACAACTTATACTAATTGCAGGTCGACTCAATGTATACGCAATGTTTGTTCTTTAAAACCTCACAAAATCCAAAACCAGGATTTGTTGGAATTTGTTGGATTAGGTACCCCAAGGATAGCATACTGCTGTTGAATTTTGTTGGAGTGTGTTGGATTAGATACCGATGGCCCAGGGCGACACTGTTGGATTTGGTTGAATTACGGTAGGTACCACTCCCACACATTCCAACACCTCACCAGAAAATGACCAAGAGCTCGTGGGTAAACTCACCCACGAAAGCAGTGTAGTGCACTGTACCACTGCACTATACACTCCAACACCTGACCAGAACAAGCCATAGCAGACACGTGGCATTTTGTTGGGATGGGAATAAATCTCGTTGTAGTCATGCTGCACATCTGTACCTAACCTAACAAAATCCAACACGTGGAGACTGTTAGATTCTTTGACGTTAGCTACCAATAGGTTTCAAATTTCAGCCCCAAATGTTGGATTTTGTTGGGTTAGGTATGCTTCCTAGTAAATATATAGAGCCCAATGAAAGAAGATGGGAATACATTATGTGTTTAAGTCTGATTGGAATTAGAATAGTGGCAAGGGTTATCAGATTCACCGTTTTCCTTGATCGTGTGGAACCAGTGCTTTATCAAACTCAAGAGCCAAATGCGAAAGCCCCATGACAAAAAATCCACCGGTCCTGCCTGAGAAATCCCATTACCGTTCCGTTCCCCCCTTCCTACCATTCCCGGTCTGAATAATGAAAGGGGAGAAGTCAATCGTAGACGGCACGTTGATAGAGATATCCTACTCCCGGGATGGAAAGACCGCTGACAAACTCTATTTGTCAGGAGAAAATTGATGCTTTTTGGTCGACCAATGCGCTCACCCACCCCCCCCTCCCCACCAAAAAAAAAAAAAATCTGGTTGCCAGGCTACCGGGTGTAGCGCAGGCCAGACTGGCCCGTTCGGTTTTGGTTGCTAAGGTCCAAATTCCAGTCGGGTTTATTAAAAATGTCCGGTCGAGGAAGTGGGACTCCGGATTTTAGGTAATAAGATGGATGGGGTTGGGGTAGGGAGATATTGTGCACGAGAAGAACCACTGTAGCTTTTGTCTAGACTCCAAGATGGCCGAAGGTTGTAAACCATTGACCAAATAGCTTGTGTCGTACCTAACGCACTATAAACATTCGTCCATAGCTATAGGTACGATAACTCTCCTTACTTTCATGGGATGTTTACGGATTCGTATTCGTTTTTTGGGGTATATATACTTCCCATTCGTGAACGATATCAACCAAAGTAACGCTGCATCTCGCTTGGCTAATGCTCTGAAAGAAACCTACATAATAATTGCACAAAGAAAAGAAAGATTGTAAAGGACAAGCATCGAGGTATTGATGTGTCCTTCTTTGAAGAGATTCAAGGCCGGATGTTCGTTTTCCCCCTAACAAAACGAGATCAGGAAGTGTGTTTCAGACACATACAATGCGATGGATAAAGCTTCTATCCAATGAATAGGTCCTATAGAGCTTCTTGTATATGGCGACTGAATGACCAGGTCACGAAGTGCTGGCCCTGGTCACACGTCTCCTCACCCAGCACTTATGGTGCAGGCAGCAGCGTTTTCATGGAGATGTAAATGGCATTGCTCCACGTGCATCTTCGCTAGGCAAGCGTAATGGAGAAAATATATATGTTTTTCAGCAGGCTGACTTTAGAAATCGGCGTTATTGTGTATCTGGCGCATGAATAAGGTCTGCGATACTGGGATGGTGCCCGTGACAATCAGGTGGTTGTCTGGTGCATGCAGGAAGAAGGGAGGGGTGGGGTCCCAGACAACAATCATTCTCTGATACCACGCACCGGCACGGATTCGTCTTCATTTGTTTTTCACATATAATTTACAATCTCAAAATTTAGTGGGCCTGACGTTTCGATCCTAGCAGGACCTTTCTCAAAGGCCTTTGAGAAAGGTCCTGCTAGGATCGAAACGTCAGGCCCACTAAATTTTAAGATTTACATTTTGGTAATTTTAGTCGGTAAGCAGTTTGCAACATTTTTGTATATCACCCTATAATTTACAATGTTTAACGAATGGCTCTTTGTTCTTCGTGCCCCTTGTTACTCCCTGTCGCTGTCTTAGTATTTTGTGTCTGTTTTCAGTTTATCTTTGTCCACCTTTTCAGTTTATCTTTGTCCATCTTTGTATATCTATCTTTTTAATCTTAACTTTCTTCTGTCGTTTCCCCATCTCTCTTTACTCATGCACCTTCATTCAAAAACAAACACGCCACTAAAATAGTATCATATACCGAAATGTTGCAAACTGCTTTCTGACTAAAACGACGAAGTTGGAAACCTCATAAATTGACAGGGACTGATGTTTAGAACCTAGCAAAAGACCTCTCTCAGAATGCAGATACCCCTGAGGCAGGGACCTCTGAGCGAAGTCTCCGCAGAGGGAGTTGAGGTACGAGATGGATTGGTCCGGCAAGGATCGCAACGTCAGGCCCCTCCCAATTTATGAGGCAATATGAGACGATCCTAGCAAGTAAGAAGGCGTGTCGCCTCGATCTTAAAAAGGGGGCTTTCTCGATATATCAGCCTTTTGGGCAAGCCAGGCTGGGTTCGTAACGTCACTGCACTCTGAAGTTTTAACATATTTACTATATTCCGGGTCATTACAGTCATCAGACAGTTTAGGACGAACAGTTTTGTATTCACTTGTCCCCTAATGAATTAGATCAACGATAAAACAGACCCTAGAATTATCACAGGGAGAGCAAATGTCAAGCAAAATACCGAAAACCGTAGTTATGTAAAAATATAAAAAAACACTCATCGCCAGAAGTGCATTTCGCAAATTGAGAACTCGGTTACTGAATGGGGACGTAGTTCCGGGCACGGAAGGCCCCTAGAAAGCAGTGTGGAAGATGAAGTGCGTCTATAGACGGGATATTCCGACCTATACGCCAAAGTGCAGGGTTATCAACGCGTCTGTCGGTCGCGTTTTTGGGTGCCATTGCAGAGTACGTTGTGACTAGTAACATTTAGGAAGCAATAACTCCAAGCTTAAAAGAATTTGGCATTATACAGGTGGGATATTGCGAGTCATCCCCTCACACATTATGCTGGGACGTTTCAGAGTGGCTATATTGGGATCTATTATGCCCCCTGAAAGTGCTTCAGCATTCACGCGTGTGTCATCAAGAGTACATACTTGACAATGCGAAACCCTGGTTCCCGGAAACGAAGAACATTGAATGAAACTATACCATTTCTTCTTTTCGTTGCTAAGGAACACTACCGTATTGCCGATAGATTTTCCTTGTTTCTAAAAAGAGAGGGCGGGGGCAAGGGCGAGATGGAGGTTGAGGGGATGGAAAGGGGGAGGAGGAGTGAAGGAGAGACGGGAAAGGGGGAGAAGAGTGAGGGAGAGGGAGGGGGTCTGGGAGGGGTTGGGGAGGGGGAGGGGAGTTGGAGTGGGAGAGGGAGAGGGAGAGGCAGAGGGAGGGGGAGAGGGAGAGGCAGATGCAGAGGCAGATGCAGAGGCAGAGGCAGAGGCAGATGCAGAGGCAGATGCAGAGGCAGAGGCAGAGGCAGAGGCAGAGGCAGATGCAGAGGCAGATGCAGAGGCAGAGGCAGAGGCAGAGGCAGAGGCAGAGGCAGAGGCAGAGGCAGAGGCAGAGGCAGAGGCAGAGGCAGAGGCAGAGGGATGGGGCAGAGACAGAGGCAGTGGCAGTGACAGTGACAGTGACAGTGACAGAGGCAGAGGCAGAGGCAGAGGCAGAGGCAGAGGCAGAGGCAGAGGCAGAGCCAGAGGCGGAGGCGGAGGCAGAGGCGGAGGCAGAGGCAGAGGCAGAGGCAGAGGCAGAGGCAGGGGGCAGAGGCAGTGGCAGTGGCAGAGGCAGTGGCAGAGCCAGAACCAGAGCCAGAGCCAGAGCCAGAGGCAGAGGCAGAGGCAGAGGCAGAGGCAGTGGCAGAGGCAGAGGCAGAGGCAGAGGCAGAGGCAGAGGCAGAGGCAGAGCCAGAGGCGGAGGCGGAGGCAGAGGCGGAGGCAGAGGCAGAGGCAGAGGCAGAGGCAGAGGCAGAGGCAGAGGCAGGGGGCAGAGGCAGTGGCAGTGGCAGAGGCAGTGGCAGAGCCAGAACCAGAGCCAGAGCCAGAGCCAGAGGCAGAGGCAGAGGCAGAGGCAGAGGCAGTGGCAGAGGCAGAGGCAGAGGCAGAGGCAGAGGCAGAGGCAGAGGCAGAGGCAGAGGCAGAGCCAGAGCCAGAGCCAGAGGCGGAGGCAGAGGCGGAGGCAGAGGCAGAGGCAGAGGCAGAGGCAGAGGCAGAGGCAGAGGCAGAGGCAGAGGCAGAGGCAGAGGCAGAGGCAGGGGGAAGGATACATTGATGTCCTTAAACTGGGATCCAAAAACGACGGGACTCCAACAAGACAGAATGTACTGCCAGCACAATTTCAGGAGACCATTTTGTTTTGCGGAGGATGAGAGCGTTGGCGAACTTTTGGGCGCTGCATGGATTCTCCTGCGCTCTTTCCGATTGAGTTTACATCCATCATCCCCCGTCCCTTCCATTAAAAGGTCGGAGCCATCCAGGTTGCAGATAACCAGAGTTGCCCTGGCTCCTAACAGCACAACACTAATTACCAAGCAAAAACCAATTTCTGGCTTTCGGACACGACTCGGAAGCATCGTTTCATGTTTCCTAATTTCGTTTTTTTGGGGTTGTCTTCCTAAAAAATAGATATTTCGTTTTAAGCGGCAAGCCACTTAGGTTTAATTATGGTCCACATCGTGTATAATCCCCGCGCAGACGAGTGCATATGTTAAATTGCTTTGCAAATCTCCCATGTGTGTCGGAGCCTTGCTCAAGCATGTCTAGGCCTTGCGCAAGAGACAGACCACCCCCTTCCGCTCCCTCCCCCAGCTCCCCCAGTGTTTTTGTTTTCTTCCTGAGAGCTTCTGGTGACGCTACGCAAGTTTTTGACGTCAGGAACAAGCCGGCCGAAAAGTGACGCTCGATTTTTTTTTCCTCGTCGCGGTCCGGAAATCGCGTGCGGCTTCGTGAGCAACTCGGGGCATGACGCGGCCGAGACCGGCCGCCTGAGGAGTAGGAGAGGGGAGGGAGGGAGGGGGGGAAGGAGGAAGCGTTGAATGTCATCCAAATCCACGCGGAACCAACGGCGAGCGCTTTCCAAAATAGATCGGAGATTGTGCACACACCTCGGTGTAGACCCTACCCGTCTGACGTCATTGTGCGCCCATCTTGTAGGCTCTTTGCCGATTCATGGTTCAGACTCGCTCTTGCATGCGGTTGAGTTTCATTTTTTTTTTCTCTCAGCCGTTATAGCGTCACATACATTATTAAGTAATACAAACATATCGCAGACTGCTCGGTGACTCCAATGACCGAATGCAGAGCTCAAATTTCAAAGATGTAGAGGCCGTGACGTTTCTGGCCTAGCGGAGACTTTCTCAAGGGTGATCGCATGTATTAAAAAAAGCTTTAGATCAAAGTTCCGAGATCAATACTTCCGTACCGAACAGAGCAACGCAACTTGTATTTGTTTCATAAACCACAGCTTGTAATTTTCAGACACTGTGTGACGGAAATGAAGCCCCGTGCCCGTTCATAATCCAGGCATTCGCCACCAGGCCCTTAGTAAGCAGCTCACCGCTAGGTCGATCCGTATACCTGCCCGAGCGCAGTGTGCATAGGACATGAGGTTGTAGGTAAATTCAGAGGTCGTTTCGCGATACAGATAAGGGATTCGTCCGTCCGGAGAAGTCTCCCGCGGACGTCGTGACGAGGCCATCTTTATCAGGAAGAAGATAGACCTTGACTTTTCTTATAGAGGAATGCCCCGAAGATGCTGATCTGAGCAGGATTGAACGGTGGGCTGCCTTCTGTTGATCTTGAGCCGTAGGGCCGAGGCCTCCGATTCGTATGATACCCCTAAATACATTCCTGATTTTAAGTGAGGGAAGGGAGAAGGAAGGGGGAGTGGAGGAGAGAAGGGAAAGGGAGGAGAGTGGGGAATGAGAGGGAGAGGGAGAGGAAGAGGGGGAGGGAAGAGGGAGTGGAGGAGAGAAGGGAAAGGGGGAAGAGAGTGAGGAATGAGAGGGAGAGGGAGAGGGAGAGGTAGCGGCAGAGGCAGAGGCAGAGGCAGAGGCAGAGGCAGAGGCAGAGGCAGAGGCAGAGGCAGAGGCAGAGGCAGAGGCCGAGGCAGAGGCAGAGGCAGAGGCAGAGGCCGAGGCAGGGCCAGGGCCAGGGCCAGGGCCAGGGCCAGGGCCAGGGCCAGGGCCAGGGCCAGGGCCAGAGCCAGAGCCAGAGCCAGAGCCAGAGCCAGAGCCAGAGCCAGAGCCAGAGCCAGAGCCAGAGCTAGAGCCAGAGCCAGTATGACGCTCAAAGATACCCCGAAACACATTCCTGATATTAAGTGAGCTTCGATTTGAAAAGGTGCAAGCATGGTACTAGCGGCTCGGGATAAGCATGAGTTTCCGTATCACGGGCCTTCGGTTATGCCGCAGAAGTTCTGTGCAGAAAACAAATGAAACGGGGTCCGGGCCGGCTTCCTGTCCCTGCCCTTGAAACACCGGGACAGTTCGAGATGCTCTTAGTATCATGGAATCATCACTTGAACGGTTTACCTTGAAAGTCCAATCCAATGCTGATTGCATCGACATTGACGTAAGTCTACTTGGGTGTGTCCCGGAGAGAACAACGAGTGGGTATTACACGTGTGTACGTGGTATAAGAAGTACGATGACCAACCGTACCCCATTGCTCAGCCAGAACCACTCGTTAATGCAAATGGTATTCATGGCGCCTCCAGAAATGGCCATCCATAATTGACTTCCCAAACTAATTAATTTCTTAACAGCGCAATGTATCATTCGCAATTAACCCCTGAAGGGACAGCTTGCCCTTTTTAATCACAAGTGATTAGCCACGGATATGCGAAATGAACTGCAATGGATTTTTTTTGGGCAAAACATCTCAATTTCGGCTGAGGGCTTCAGGAGAAAATGCCCGTTGGAATGTGCACGAAAACTACCCTAAGCCCTCCACCCGAAAACAAAAAGGAAGGTAGGGAATCGGCACTTGGTATAGCATGCCATTCCACATACACACACTGTTTGCCTATAGTGACGCGGTGGGTGATTACGGCGTGGTTTCCAGCATATTCCCGAAGCTATGCTCGACTCGAAAGGAACGCGACGGAAAAACAGCTTCTCTGGGGTCGTTCAGACACCGTACTATCTTTGGTATAAACTGAAAAGGGTCTATCTACGGTTTAAACTGAAAAGAGTCTATCTACGGTTTAACCTGAAAAGGGTCTATCTTCGGTTTAAACTGAAAAGGGTCTATCTACGGTTTAAACTGAAAAGAGTCTATCTTCGGTTTAAACTGAAAAGGGTCTATCTACGGTTTAAACTGAAAAGGGTCTATCTACGGTTTAAACTGAAAAGGGTCTATCTACGGTTTAAACTGAAAAGGGTCTATCTACGGTTTAAACTGAAAAGGGTCTATCTAGTTGTGTCTTAACGGTCTACGTAGACCGTTTTGGGTACTACAAACGGTCTATTTTAGACCGCCGAGGAGGGGTGGACTAGACTACGTAGACCGGTCTACGTAGACCGGTCTACAAACCTTAACGTGTCATAATCACATCCGGTTTGGGCAGACGAGCGGGCGCATTACATAACCGGTGTTTTACGTCACGAAACACAAGGACGCGAAACACAAGGACGCGATGTGCATCCCACCGATGTTACGTGCACTCTTGCTAGCCCAAAGGGAAGTTGGGATTCAGGGTCAAGCAACGTGTGTGACCTCTTAGTACCAGAGATAGACTGTTCTCAGTTGAACTCAGCGAGTATGAACGCAAGGGGTTGGCAATGAAATGTTTACCTCCCGCTGTGACCGCAAATGATAGACCTTTTTCGGTATCCGTAGTATGGTGTCTGAACATAGCCTATAATTATACAAAAGGGTTAAACTCCGGGCCGGGAATGAAGCAAGCACGTTAACAAATGCTCACCGGCTCGTATGGCTCGTGCGAGTCATCACTGAACGGAGCTACAAGGGCCAGGCCTCTCCATCCCAGCGGAGCTCTCTCAGGGCATCTAAAGCCCTCTCCAAATTGGTTGGGCAAAAGGCTCAAGTCAAAGGCGTAGGGTTTAATATAGGAAGGGAAAAAGCGCACAAAATAATGGCAGAAAATCCGCTTTGGTCTCTGCCGAAAGTCGTCTGTGTATACAGCCAGACCTTGAGATTAGGAAGTGCAATCGAAACGGGGGGATGGAGTCCTACAGGGACACGATTTCCCACGAAAAGGTTGCGCTATCAAACATTGCCATTATTCTGTTTGCGAGGAGATTTTCTCGAAGCCACAGAAAGGTATGCGTGGGTGGATGGGGTAGTATTTCCCCCGTCGACGTTCACATAGCCGGCGCAAAAAAACCACGGATTTCGATGCTATTCTAAGGGCTCCTATAAATACCAACAAACTATCTGTGGCAATTCTCCTTTTTTTCAATATTGATGCCAGCATGATTCGCCATCTCATTTGCCCGTGGTGCACGATTCCTAAAATGCGTTCGCATTGTTTATAATTATGCTATATATAGCAGTTATAGCCAATGACAAGGGTTACCGTGGGACTGCACCATGGCCGCGGGGAAGTCTTTATTTTTAATTGCCATTTTTCTAGGATAGATTTATATATAAATTACGTCTTGAATACAAACCTACCAAAGGGATAGGCTAGTTATTATGTGCAGGCTATTTTTAGGAAATCATAGTCAAAGGTTAACCGGTATGTTGGAAGGTATACTGTATAGGCCCATAGTCCTAGGTGGTATTTGAAACACCATTGAGCATGGTTTCTATACATAATTGTGTATTGATAAGCAACAGTGGGCGTGAATCTAGTGCCTTGTGGAGACCTAGTCCAATAGGTTGAATAGGTTTCCACAGGGAAATTGTAAAGGTGTATAGGTCTCCACAAGATTTTCCACAAATTGGTATTTGGAACTATCCTCAAAAATGGGAAATTTCTGATGGGTAAGAATCTGTCCCAAATGTATACAGTGTTATATATTTATATAAGGGACATACGGTCCAATTTTTATACCCAGGAAAGTGAATGTGGTAGAATGTGGGTTTTAAAGCATCGTGTCTCACAAGGCTGTATACTGCACGAGAACAAAGTAATGTCTCCACAAGGATACACACAGTGCGTGTATGCACCACTAAGGCCGTTTTTGAGCAACATTACAATTATTAGACTCATACGTTTCTGCTCTTGTTCGTCTTTAAAGCCCCTTCACAACATTGGTAAGATGAAAAACAGAAATGTTCACAGATTTACATGCAAATTTTACAATTCGAAGATGGCTATGGTAGAAACCTCGCACTGAAATATTTCTGCCTAAAATGCTGTATTTTTGGAGAAAAGAGTAAAGAAATCGTTTACGTCTCAACCCTAGATCTAAACTCTTTTTTTTCGGGAAAGTATATGGCGTTGAATGCTGCATTTTCGCGAAACAAATGAAGTGGTTTTCACTATTTTCTCGAGACTCTGTTGGCGGATTGAGCTGATATTTTCAAAGGTGTGCTATATCATGCATATGTTGGATCAGACTACGTATGTATGCTATTCTTTGACCTCGACCAGTGTTGTGTTATCCCTTTAAACCCGTGGAGGTGCAGTCTCTGAATTTGTAGTGCGGTTCACTTTGCATGAAATCCAACACATTCATTCCCCGAAACGCCATAGTATGTTAATTTTCTTAAAATATTTGATGGCTTCTATCGATTCAATAGCAATCATTATCACAACCTGATGTCATCTATACCCATGGTCATATACCCCTATATCAATGTTGTATTTCAATCATCCTTAGTTTGCTTCCGAGGGGAAAATAACAGTCTGATTCGTTATGAATCATAAAGGTAACTGAACTGAGAAGAATCTCATTTCGTGTGTAAAATAATCATGTTCACCTTTCACGGATTCACGTTTCCTCAGCTCTGTCCCGTGGCGTCAATACTGACGTTTCGTATTCATACGAACACGTTGCTTGGGGGCACACCCTCCTTTGGGTACATTCTTATTGACGCAAAAGCATATAATATTATGATATCAACTTACAGAAAATGTCGTATCGCTTAAAGTCGGTTTTCATCAGTTACAGAAGCGCATACTGCCCACACTGTGACAAAAAGCATAGGTCAGACTGAAGTCAGAAATAATTCATGACCAATGTGGACATTTCTTTAAGGTGTCCGATCCAGACATCTTGGCTTGGCCGGAGATGTAAATGACATTGCTCCACGCGCATCTTCGCTAGGCAAGCGTAATAGAGAAGATCTTTTAATAACATCTTTTAATTCAGGATTTATCTTAATCATTGCCATTTACTTGTATTTGATTGTTTTTAACTAAGTTACTAAGTTTACTATAGTTTGCTATTTATTCACCAACCTAGGACTGGAGGAAAAGGCTTTTGAGTCACAGTGTTTTTCACTTTTGTTCCCCCTGGCCATCGTAGATTTGATTTTCCTTACTCTGCTTGTTTACTCCTTCCCTCTTACCCTCCTGCCCAATCTGTTCCCCTTCATCCCCAGTCCTTGCCCCATCTCTTCCCCTTCTCATCCTGACCTATCACATCTCTGATACATGTGCATAATATTCTCCTTGTTTGGTACTTATTCATCCATTTATCTCCCATCTTGAATTTCCATGATATAGACTGTATAACCTTTCTCACTTTCTCACCTTGAGTGTACTTCTTGTCTGTTTCCTTGGCCGAATGAATCATAATAAATAATAATAATAATAAGATAATTATATGTTTTTTCAGCAAGCTGACTTTAGAGATTGGCGTTATTGTGCATCTGGTTCATGAATAAGGTCCGTGCTACTGGTCTGGTGCCCGTGACAATCAGGTGGTTATCTGGCGCGGGAAGAAGGAAGGGGTGGGGTTCCAGGCAACATTCGTTTGAGGTGTCCGATTCAGACATCTTGGCTTGGCCGTCGATGATGCTAAGAGTGAGCAGGTCGACTCGTCCATGGAAGTTATTCCCAGGCACAGACCTCCCCGTCGTCGCAAAATGACATTACAATTTTTCTTGAGATGATTTTGGTGATTTCGTTTATACGAGCCTCGCACTGGGGTGGAAGCTGTCGTTCCATTCCCTTTTCCGTCTTATTAGATGAGGAATTTTTGTTTGGATGTGACCTGCATACCGAGTTCTTTTCTTCCTCTTCTTCTTCTTCTTCTTCTTCTTTTTAGCTTTTCCGTTCCGAAACGGAAAAGCTATTGCTCTTGTTCTGATTTTTTTTTTGCTTCTTCTTTTTCTTGTGTCAAAAAATCCCATAGACAAAGCACGGGAATTTCCTGACTGGCACTTTTGCCATTGAACAAACTTGGATTTTTTTTAAACTTAGCAAATGCATAGAGCCTATGTTGAGCTAGTGCACAGTTGTCTTTAAAACTTCATGACGTCACCACGTGTCACGTGACAGCGCTTTAAAGGGGCAAATTTAAAACTCCAATAAAAGCAAAAGTACAATTCATTTTGGTTTCAATTTTGCAGTATATCTAAGTTGGGAAAAGGTGTATCCAAAAATTTCCCTCATTTGATCGTGACGTCATCTCATGAATATTAATGAGGTCATGAACTTTTGCGACTTTAACATTCAATTGAGCATATTTGGCCAACGGAGCAAGATTTTTTTCATTTTTTCGTTTATATCTATTGGGGGTGTAGTTTAGAAACACCCTCCGGGGCCAAAATGCCATGACGCAATTGTGACGTCATCAAAATCCATGTTTTTAAAACACATATTAGCCAATGCTCAATCTTCTTGAAATTTAGTGGGCAGTTAGCTATTGGGCTAGACATTCAAAATCCTGAGTTTGGAATTAATCGACCATTGTTCAGAATTATTATGATTTTTACAATATTACAATGAGGTCCCATAAACTTTGTGCACAAAATATGCACGTGCGGGTTTTTTGGTTTGTTTTAAGAAACCAGATTCGGAAAAGCATTATGTTCTGTTAGCAAATAGACATAAATCTCTAGTTCTTCTTCTTCTTCTTCTTCTTTTTCTTCTTCTTTTTATACCTCTGCTCCTGGAAAGATCTGTCGCGTCACCGGTTTTAATTTCGATTATTTTACTTTGACAACTCCCCTTAAACTGACTTTGTTTTGTATCACAAAACATTTCTCATATATGTTTCGCTATTATACATATGATTTCTCTCCTATGTTTATTGTTTAATTTTGTTATATTTATTTATTTAGTTGATTATTTTCAAGTCTTACTTGTAAATATTGTTTATTTTGGTTTGTTTTGTTTCGGTTATTTTCAAAAGATTGAAATAAAGTTCTCCTTTTGAAAAGTCAAAAAAAAATGCTTCTTCTTCTTCTTCTTCTTCTTCTTCTTTTTCTTCTTCTTCTTCTCCTTCTTCTTCTCCCTCTTCTTCTTCTTCTTCTTCTTCTTCTTCTTCTCCCCGAACAAATAGAACGCTGAATTAACTCGTCAGGTATACCACAGAGATGGGGAGACTGCGCTTCTTGACTCCCCATTGACATTTTCTGGACATTATTGACCGCCGGAGTCAAATATTGCTCGGGTCCATATTTTTCGAACCTTTCCATCAGAATCTCTCCAGATATTAAAATTGCCGTGGGAGGAAAGGGCGTCGAGAATACGTCAATACTCGCATAGGATATTACAGGGAGAGCGAGCTAGGGTCCAGTCTTCACACGAGTCCTTTTATAGGATATTACAGGGACAGCGAGCTAGGGCCCAGTCTTTACACGAGTCCTTATAGGATATTACAGGGAGAGCGACGGATCAGTCTTCGCACGAGTCCCTATACAAAACGCCTTCGTTTCTATTTGCCTCCATCTTGTCATTTCTGTGGTGTTTGAGCAGGGTACATATGTGGAGTTTGATTATGTCAGCGCGTAGGACTGTTGGCGACACAAGTCTTCAACCTCGTCCCTCTCCCCCATTTGTCCGAGTGGACGGTTGAGGGAAGGATCATAGATCGCGGTTATAGACTTTTGGCCTCGGACCCGCGCTATCAACAGGCCTCGGAGTCTCGTCCGTGGCGTTGTTTGCTCGCGTTGTGGAGAGAGGAGGGGGAGAGGAGGAAGAGGAGAGGGGAGAGGGGAGCGGGGGTATGGGGGATGGGGGGAGGGGATGCTGTGGACCTCGCCAAGCGATCTTCCTCCACCCCCGCTCTTGCCCGATAGCGGCGCAAAGGCATCCACCGCCAGACGTGATGCTGAAGAGAATTAATTCTAAGCTGGAGTATGAAATCCAATCCGGGCACCGGAGAGGGAAAACGGAATAGAGGGGGGTAAAGAGAGAGAACCAGCGAGCGAGAGAGAGAGAGAGAGAGAGAGAGTGGGAGGGAGCGAGCGAGCAAGAGAGAGAGAGAGCGAGAGAGAGAGGGGGAGTGAGAGACAAGAGATAGAGAGAGAGAGAGAGAGCGAGCGAGATAGAGAGAGAGATGGGGAGGGAGGGAGAGAGAGAGAGGGGGAGGGAGAGAAAGAGAGGGGAGGGAGAGAAAGGGGAGGGAGAGAGTGAGCAAGAGAGAGACAGTGAGAGAGAGGGGGATGGAGAGAGAAGAGAAGAGATAGAGAGACATGGTGTTTATGCTAATTAGCAACCTTGGTGGTCTCGGTGATAAACGGAAGGAGGAGGAAGACGAGGAGCAGGGGGAAGGAGGAAGGGGAAGGAGGAGATAGGATGACAGAGGCGGGGAGGAGTTAAGAGGCATATCTCGGCCAGACGGCACCGGAGGTCCAGACAACCCCCCCCTCCCCCTCTGCTTATTCTCTCCCCGACCTAGCATCCGTCTACTCCGGTCACTCCAGTCACAATCTTCATCAGTGTCTCGGCCGGGGACATAGCCTACTTCAATTACATCGCTTCCCCTAATAACGGCAACTACAATACGACAAAAAATCACGACGTCAACAACAACGACAAAAACTGCAAATAACGACAATTACGATTACGACAACACCACAGCCACCAACTTACAACAGCAATAACAACAACAGCAGCAGCAACAGCAACAACAGCGACAACAGAATGGACTAGGACAGCAGCAACAACGACAACAACACCACCGCCAACAACAGCAGCAGCAACCGCAGCAGCAGCAGCAACTGCAAGCACAACAGCAACAGCAGCATGGTGACAGCAGCAACAACAACAGCAGGAGCAACAGCGAGCACAGAAGCAAGATCAGCATGGATGACAACAACAAAAACACAACAGCAGCAACGTCAGCAGCAAGAACAGCAACAGCTGCATTAGGAGCAACAAGGGCACAATCCGAATGCAATCCAATCGCGATACCGTTGGGCCCTAATATTCCCTCCAAATTTGACTCACTTCCCGACTAAAAAATATAGTCGGTATAGGCCTAAGCATTTAGTTCACAACAAGTACATGTAACATTGCTACGCTTTGCTTATAACCCTGGCGAGCACGCAGAATTACGTGCCCAACCCCGTCTACTTCATCACCAAAACATCGTCGCTCTCTCCCATTGTTTCAAAAATGTTGGCAGCCGAACAAAAACCCGGCCCTTCTATAATGGCGCTAATGTTCTAAGCCTAATTGTTTCAGAATGGAAAGGCAAGGCGCGGCCGGATGAGTTCCTTTCGTAGGTGGGTATAATGCATGACTCCCCATCCACAGCCTGACCGCTCGGGATTAGCCGCGGCCGGGTCCATTCATCAACTGAGCCATCCCCCGTCAAGCACGGACGCGGCTCTCAGGCCGTAGCGCGGCCGGCTGCGCCCGTCCGGCCGAAGCCTCCTTTCCGGGAAGATTAAACCTAGCGCCGGATTGAATTATGCCCCGTCATCGCTGGCTGCGCTGTTAAAATGGAGTCGAGGTCGAAGCGGTTGGAGACTTATAGGACGGGACCAGGGGTCATTGGCACGTGGCGATCTTCGTTTCAACCCCCCCTTCTGCCTTCTGCCTTCTTCCCCAGGGAAAGACGGATGACCGTAAAGCAACAGCCAATACATTACCGCACACGGGGCTTGGGCTGGGAAAACAACAGCTGAGGTCAATCCGCCTATGAAAGCCGAGCCATTTTTTTTTGAAACAGCTATGACTGTCGAAAAATACAACAAGTTATTGCCCTTAGGACATACTATGTAATCACTCTCTACTGGACGGTGTACAATTGAAATGTCGCAGCCTCGTCCAGGAAATGGCCGCTAACCCGCCTCGGTCCTTCGCAGGAGAAGGCCGTGGGATATGAGCTGACATAGTCCAATGCATAACAGTCACTGGTGTGATTTTGCGATGGTGAGATCTCGAGGCAAATATACATCGCCAGGGTAGACGCGTATTTTGAGCACTGTATGCCCAATACTTGCCTGCTTGGTATTAAAACGAACAAAAAAACCCCCACCACACCCGGAAGGCAGGCAATCGGGCAGAGCATGATGCTGCTATGACACTTTAATAACATTGCTCCCACACCACCATGGGCCCGGGCATCCCTGCGGCACTGATGAGGGACACAGACGTCGTGTGCCCGGAGCCCAATCAATTTATATCATTCTGAACAATGGGCCGTTGTGCAACAGTTACAGCAAGATAACAAGCCCAGTGCCAAGCGAAACTCGCAGCGACACAATGGACGCTGTTTGCAACAGGGCAGCTTCATAACAGCAACGAACACACGTTATACCGTCTACACCTTGGAAATCAAGCTAAACCGTCTCTGATATTCCCGAACTTTGCCGGCCAAAAGCCCCCCAATGCAAGTCCCAGGTAGATTCAAAACTGACGTCCATCACTGGACTGTAATGACTTCTCTCCGCTGACCACTTCATCACCTGGAGATGTCTTGGATAGATCTTATGAACGAGCTGTTCCAGCGTATGTTCAAGGGAGCGGGGAACCAAGTAGACGCGGCTGTCCGTGTTCATCAGCACCTAAGAGTCGGCAAATTTGAAACTATACATGCACTCAGCCCAACGCGTTGCGACCGTGCGAGTTCACAGCTATATTGACGGCGTGCCCAACAAGCGATCAACGACCTGTAAACTATACACGCTGACATAGTCCACCTTTAAATCCGTGAAGAGATACCTATATACGCTGCAGCCACACGACATTCGAAATTAATGGCCTCTAAATTTTTCAACGAGCGAGGGAAGATGAACATGCTACGAACCTAAATGAGATGAGCGTAGACATCGACTTTTGGCATTATGTCTACAACAACTATATTGAAATAAAAACCCGCCCGGCTTAATTTCCGCTGAAGAGTATAGAGATTATTCCGTCTCAAAAGGCTTTATCAAGTTGACTGGAGTTCCGTTGGTATTGACAAGTCAAAGTTTGTTGCTAGAAGCGTTTGGATTCGTTCAATCTGAAGAATTTAATAGAGGGCCTGACGTTTCGATCCTTGCAGGACCTTTCGAAAGGTCGGCCCTCTGAGCTTTGGTCTCAGAATAAATAGTGCAATTTTCTCATTCAGTCAGTTTACTGAACAATTCTCAACGATTTAGTATCGCTTTAAATGTCAACTGAAAACCAAACAACAAATTCGAACATTCGTCTTTGACATTAAAAATGTTCATTGGTACATTGTAATATTTTAACATAGTGTTTTTTTTAATTAACGAAAAATATTTCCTTAGTTATTTGGGGCGCCGTTCATTAGGTCACGGGGTAGGGGCAGATGTTGTCTCTGCCAAAAAGGACGTATACATTAAGGCCTATATATCGGAGTATAGTTCCCTGACGTGTTCAGTGTGTAATGCACGAGTTTGAGTGTTCAGATGGCAACGTACGGGAACGTAGTGCAAAAACCATACAAGTCACGTATGAGCCCGAATGGTCTGCGAGAAAGTAAGCTTCTTCGAAATAATGTCCTGCCATCGTGTCGTGCCATCGGTCGTGCCGTCGTGATTTCAGACGTCCAAATGCGGCTCATTCTGGGATCGTCGGGGGATAGACGTACGTCTATTCCATGACATCCTCAGCAGTTTTGATGCTACATCTTCAGCAACGAATCGCCCAGGCACGTGAATGAATGTTTCCTGATGGAAAACGTGCACTGACTGCTTGTATAATTGCAAACGTTCAATGTAAGAACTTCTCCGACAAGAGCATGGACCGGGTAGACCTTTGACGACGTCACAAAAAACGGGCTTGCTCCTCCTTTTAACCTGAACTCTTTTTTTACCCTTTTTCCCAAAGTTTAAATTCGAAAAATAACGCATGAATGTATTTTACTTACACCGGAGTCTTTTTAGAATTAATAATAAAAATAATTTCCAAAATGCATTGCAGTTGACCTTTTAGTGGATTTTGTTCATTATCAGAAATACGTAATGGCCACACTTTTAAGATGTAGGTCAGTGTCGTACAATGCCAGTTAAAATGCGGTCGGGACTTACTCAGTAATGGTAAATCATTATCAATGCCCGACAGTTATCGACATTTGACTGAAATTCTATACAGTAATGTAAGTTCATCTTCACGTCGGGTAGGGCAGACCCTCATTGAATTTACACTCTCACCGACGCCAATCCAGTAATCTGAAATATTACGCTTAATGCTATGCCTATCACCCGTCGTCAGTTTTCGAAAGCTGGCTTTAGCTGACGATGATGTGATCTGGCTTTGGACCCATTTCCTCTGTTTTTCCAAGGAAACAGCACTTTGAACTGACCGGTTTCTCCGTGTCCAGACGGCTCATGTGACAAGGGTCACCTCACGTATACCATGGTTATCTACTGAGACATGTTTGCCGCACTAAACGAGCTTCATTGGAGACAAGGAGGATCGGGTGTACAGTCTTTGTTGGACTGACCTTTAGAATGTCTCTGTCAGCGGCTCCTATAATCTTGCTAAAAGCCTGATAATATTAGCGGAAAACGTGTCTTGTATAAATGGAACAAGATGCAGAATGTACACTTACAATATGTCATACTGCCTGCCTAGATTTGTGTTAGTACGCTATCCGTTTATGACGTCCAAAATGAGCGGACGAATGTCACGTTTTCTAGTTGATTTCCTTTCCTCTCTCAGAGATGGCACTAAGAGATGTACCAACAGCGCCCGGGTATCGCACGCTACGGTACCTCACCCAAAGGCACCTTTGGGAAAGGTCCTGCTAGGATCTAATTGCTAGCCTCTGTACTGCTTAAGGAAACCTATTACATACTAGTCGGTAAGCAGTTAGCGCCATGTAATCCTTGATTTTTTTTTCAAATGCATTTTGATTAATAATGGCCTTAGAAACAGCCGCATTGAGCTTCTTACAAATCGTGGGCGTTTCTATAAACTGTCGAATTCATCCATACAGTATAGACAAGATTATGTTTAAAAAATTAGCGCTTTGAAAGTAAGTACTATTACTTTTTGAAACATATTTCCGTCTGTCTGTTCATGGGTAGAGTGGGAGAGGGATTTTGTGATACGATGATGTCCATGTATTATGTAAACACGTATTGGTAGTGATTTGCGCCATGAAATGTGTTTTATGCAATTGCTACATTCTTAAATATTTCTTCAGTTTGTTAAAACACCAACAAAATGCTATGCATTATTATTATCATCAAATCTGCAATGATTTTATTAATTTTTAATTTTAATTTTTTTTTTTTTTGGGGGGGGCTTGTTTTAAGACCAGACATTTTATGCTTGCATTCTTTTTCGTCTATATAATTTCGGAAAGTATTCTAGAAATCTTTATTTCTTTCCTTAACCGTTTTCTGGCTTGTTTTCTTTATTCACCCGCGATTCCGTTAATAGATGAAACGTCGACTATGATAACTTGGCAATTCGGTCAATGTTATAAATCTTTGTAATTCCACATTAAGGTTTTAAGGACCTATATCTCCTATGCTAATGTAACGGGGGCAATGCCATATACGAGTCCAGGTATATGCCACGGTGCTGCTCGGGAGGTCAGGGAAAAAACCCATTACTGCGTGTGAATATGCAGCTCACCACGCAAATGAAAAATGGTCGTAATAACGAAATGAATTATTCACGGTCTTGCTCCACCCACTGCAATCAGTCACTTTAATGGACCTCAATTAAACGATTTTTTTCTCCTCGCGTTCTAAGCGCGTACTTGGTATAGGTCTATCTATCTCCATTGTTCCCCTTATTACAAAATCCTCTTTCAAGAGAATTTGTTGCGCCGCTGGATATTTTGGGCGGATATCATTTTGGCGGAGCTACCGTATATGAGGGTCGCGTCCACAAGACGGGAGGGTGACATCCGGGCCATATCTGTGACTAATTACCGTGACCTCTGACACTGTTGAGAAGAGGATGAGCGATGCGGTCTGAAATTATGATAAAACACAAGCACAATCGGAACCGAGCGCACGTGCAGTATAGTACTGTTTCTCGAATAAAACAGAATCCCAAAACTATCAATTGCCAGACTTGAATGACTGAATACTCGGACTCGAACTCGAGTCTGAACCGAGTCTTAAATTCAATGAATCGGAGTCGGACTCGGGTCACGATGACAAAAGACTCGAGTCACGATCACAAATGACTCGGACTTGGATGTGGACTGGACTTGGGAGACTAATCCTTCGATGAAAAACAAATACGAAGAACTATCAGTTTTTGCTCCACTCTTGCACTCTCGGATAAACTGCAGTCATGGCCTCACGTTGGGGTATTGTGGTACATGCATAGGGGTTGATCAAAATGCTCTTTCTCAACGGGAAACGTTGATAAAACTGTCCAAAATGGGAAGTAAGTTGATTCAATTCAAAGGTGATGTGTTAATCGGAATCGAGACTCGACCTGGATGACCCGTGACTTAAACTCGACCTGGAAGACTCGTGAATCAGACTCGGAATGGAAAACTTGTGACTCGGACTCGGAATGGAAAACCTGTGACTCAGACTCGGAATGGAAAACTTGTGACTCGGACTCGGAATGGAAAACTTGTGATTCAGACTCGGAATGGAAAACTTGTGATTCAGACTCGACCTAGAAGACTCCTGACCCAGACTCGACCTGGATGACTCGTGACTCGGACTCGGAATGGAAAACTTGTGACTCGGACTCGGAATGGAAAACTTGTGACTCGGACTCGGAATGGAAAACTTGTGATTCAGACTCGACCTAGAAGACTCCTGACCCAGACTCGACCTGGATGACTCGTGACTCGGACTCGACCTGGATGACTCATGACTCAGACTCGACCTGGATGACTTGGGACTCAGACTCGACCTGGATGACTCATGACTCGGACTTGACCTGGATGACTCGTGACTCAGACTCGACCTGGATGACTCGTGACTCGGACTCGACCTGGATGACTCATGACTCGGACTTGACCTGGATGACTCATGACTCAGACTCGACCTGGATGACTCGGGACTCAGACTCGACCTGGATGACTCATGACTCGGACTCGACCTGGATGACTCATGACTCGGACTTGACCTGGATGACTCGTGACTCAGACTCGACCTGGATGACTTGGGACTCAGACTCGACCTGGATAACCCATGACTCGGCCTCGACCTGGATGACTCGTGACTCAGACTCGACCTGGATGACTTGGGACTCAGACTCGACCTGGATAACCCATGACTCGGCCTCGACCTGGATGACTCATGACTCAGACTCGACCTGGATGACTTGGGACTCAGACTCGACCTGGATGACTCATGACTTGGACTTGACCTGGATGACTCGTGACTCAGACTCGACCTGGATGACTCATGACTCGGACTCGACCTGGATGACTCATGACTCGGACTTGACCTGGATGACTTGGGACTCAGACTCGACCTGGATAACCCATGACTCGGCCTCGACCTGGATGACTCGTGACTCGGACTCGACCTCGATGACTCTTGAATCGGACTCGTAATAGAGATTTGACTCCATTGTGACTCGGACTCGGATATTTTGTAACTCAAAAACAAGTCCGGGAATTGCCCTGCAAATATGCAACGTTACGCCCAAGACTACCCTCGAGCGCAGGAAACGCTCAGCCCGCGCGGAATTAGAAGCAGATGACATATTTTGGCAGCAAAGGATATTGGGGGGAAACTCAATCTACGAGTGGACCTGCTGCTCCACTCTATGAAGTGATTGGGAATGCGAAAAACGATATTGAGAGTTATAGCGAGCAGAGGGGTTCACCACCTCAAACCGTGGCTCCGTTCTCAGCTCCGCCACACGGCTCTTGTTTCACAGGAGAAGGGCTTTCGCAGACTTTCCAGAATAGGGGTCAACGTTTTAGGGATGGAGACGTTAACATTCATCAACCTGGGCATGGGGCTCGCACTAATAAGTCGTTCCCATCGTAAAAAAACTCCCCCCAAAAATCTTCTCCTAAAAAAAAGCCCTATGAAAATGACACGAATTAAACTACACTAAGTCACATAAAACCATTTGAGAAACCAACCATTTCACACTGCCTTTGATAAAGGTCCTGCTAGGATCGAAACGTCAGGCCCACTAAATTTTGAGATTTGCATTTCGGCAATTTTTAGTCAGTAAGCAGTTTGCAACATTTGTGCATATCACATACAACCAAATATAACTAAACTTCGATTAGTATATTCATACTCCAATCCATTTACAAATAAATGCAACTAGAATCAAATTAAACGTTGGGCAACAGAAACGACCCTTAAAGAAACCTTTTAAGCAATTAACTATTGGGGGTGAAGCGAGCAGCCGTAATGGAACATAACATTTGAAAGGTTGACGTTTGTAATGAGATAAATATTTTTTTTAACAACCCTTTTTCCGCTAAGTGTTCCTTATAATTTAGAAGAAAATTTCACATCAGAGCTCAGTGGTGCTATCTGGCGTACACTCATGATCAGAATCTACCCATACATCTATGGAAAGGTAATCATTATTCTTTCTATTTGTAAAAAAGTGGCCATTCAGCAGCATGCAATGCATATGTATTCTCTAGGAACGCTTCTTCAATTTGAATTGAAAATTCTCATTTTTCCCCCACAGCAATTTACAACTGTTTGATACCATAAGGTCAATAAATGTTATTCGAAATCATAAGATATCATTTTCATGTTCATTGTTCAGTAACAATGATCTGGAGAATTTAGTGCAAATTCCCTGAACCAGGAGATGGTGCATGGCGTTTTCGCAATTTGTGTGATTTTCATATGGACCTATAATTTTGTTTGCCTTGTTGTTTGCCTATTTTGTTTGCCTTGTCTCTGACGGATAAAAACCCTAAAAAGTTTAAAACTTATATTAAGAAATGATATATTATAATAATACTATGATGTAACAATTGCAATAAATTAATCTTTCAGAATACCGTGGCCTAGTGGTGATTTTTCACGAATTTAATAATCCTTGTCGAATCAAAACAAATTAAGAGATTTTAATCCAAGGTCTAAAAAAAACCAATTACAAGTAAAATTTACACGTGTTGGGACGACGGGGTGAAATATGAACACGTGCCAGTATGCGTGCATTGAAACGTGTGGGAAGATCCAGTACTCTTAGTAAGGCGGGAAAGTGCTTCCTGGAAAGCGTAAACCGTCTGCTTGTGGATTAAGCGTGTGCCGTGCACCGGATGTCGGGTGGCAGACCCCAGCCACTTCGAACCGGCCCATTTTTCCAATGAGGTTGACCGCCACATAGGTTTGATTTGTTTAGTCATTCGCCATTTTCGAAACTCTCAATCGATTCAATAACAGTACTGCTACCTGTACAAAGGAGTCAAACCTGACACAATCGTCCGCGACGTCTGTGTGGTTTTTGTCATGCTGCATGTTGTTTTGTTGTGGGTTGAAAAGAGTCGGTGCTCCGAATTCGGACTAGTTGCCAGGGCGAAGAAATTAAGGTGCGACTTATTAGCGCTTGGGCAAATCTCAAGGGAGCGAGTGTATCACTGATACAGGTTCGAAGTGCGGATCTGAAAATTATATCCCCCGATCGGTGCTTGACGCGCTGTTCATAGTGAAGGAGGCTGCTAGCCTGTGGCCGAAATATAACCCAATTTCCCCCAATCGAGAGTGCGGGGAGCCTGTGTCCACCCTTCCTCTTACACACACACACACCCACACCCACACTCCAGACCAGTGCACGACAGAGACTCATTAAAGACATGACTAATATACCCCGATATGGAACGTAATAGACCCCGCGAATTGAATTTCGTAATGAGCCGTATGGGGATTAACGATGCGCATCGGTTGTAAAACGAGAATTAGCGACACAGACGAACTGCTTGTAATGCACTGCACAGTAGCCTTGGCTAGTTATGTATATTATTTAGATCGCCTGTTCCCACCATCCCCCAAAATGCAGCAATAACAATTCAGATAGTAACAATAGCATAATTGGTCGAAGCTCCTACACCAAAGGTTGTGCGAGAGACAGAGAAAACGTAATGCTCGAATGGAAACAATCTTTCGGATTCGGAGTCAGCGAATTCGAATTCAATTTCGTACTGTACTGCTGTATGAATCGAACCGCTAGACAATTATAATAGTCCTGATCTTGGCATTCAAAATGCAGTCGTTCCTGCCAACGAGTGTGGACTTGATTCTGTGCTCATGCGTGTACTGCACGGCCTCTCACGGGCATGGATGAAGCGGTAAAAAAAAAACGTAATTAGGTGCCGCCCACGCCGGAAGTGACGCTGTTTCGGGGAGGGGGTCTGTTTTACGCATTACACGATTGTCTACACATCACAGGCGTCCATCGCGTCTGCCTCCTTCTTGATGAATGGTTCCGTGCACGGAATATTATCTGTTCCCAAGCTGTAAAGGGGGGGGGGTACGGCAGCGACTTTCGCGAGCACCTCGGTGGAAGGGGTGTCCGTGGTGTTTGCCGCTTGTCGTGGCCAGAAAAAATGCCGTTAAAAACCACCAAATGCGGCTGAATCGGGGAATGAAAATATAGAACAGAACCCCGATGCCGTCTCTATACA
This sequence comes from Luidia sarsii, assembly GCA_949987565.1. Taxonomy (NCBI): domain Eukaryota; kingdom Metazoa; phylum Echinodermata; class Asteroidea; order Paxillosida; family Luidiidae; genus Luidia; species Luidia sarsii. The sequence goes on along the minus strand of OX465104.1, from coordinate 9,237,448 downwards.
TCCGTTTTGGTAAATTTGCTAGCAGTATAACAAAGAACGCTGGAAACAGATTTCAGACCAAAATGCAAATCTGAACAGAATGCATAGACTGATGTTTCTGGCTTTGAGAAAGGTCTTGTCGTGATCGTAACCAATCTAGAAAATCAATCAATCAATAGACATAGACATTTGCCAGTGGTCTCCTCCTCAACTTATACACCGATTGATTCATTGGTGCCTTTCACACCATTTCCCGCCTTTCCAGTGCCGCCTCTTTCATTTAGTTGGTATCACACCCTGACCATTCTCGGAGTTTGTCCATCTTGAAAACATTTCCCTTAATTGTTAGAAGTCACTAATCTGTTAGCACCGAACTAAGGGCGAAGGAGTGTGTGGCTCTGAATAAAGCCGGTAACTCAACGTTTCGGGCAGTGTGTAGACTCCTTCCAGTAGTGTAATGGGTTTGTCTGCCTCGTTCCCGGGGTTTTACCGCCACCTCGTCCCGTGAAAATGTAGGGGCGCGGTGGGCAATGACCCATCGACCATCGCATGCATGCAATTGCTTATCAACCTTTTACCAAGGCGCCACCCTCTATCTCAACTTGGCTGCAATGACATTGAGTGATATTCAAAAGCTTCATTTGCAGACTGTTCGTTGATTGGAACGGCTTGACGTATATGTGCAGTATATGTCCGTATGCCTTTATTGAAGATCATATTCACTGAATGATTCTATTATTGTAAATATATATATATATATATTTCCAGTTACGAGACAGTATCTGTTTTATTCACTAAGGGAAACCTTAACATGCTCCTGTAATCCGGCCTGACTGTGATACGAAAGCCTTTATGGCGGCTATCCCCGCGGGATGATCGCAGACGTTTTGCATTTTCAACGGCCCTTGCCCCACTTCGGGGATCCTCCTTCGAAAGCTCAACCCACTCCAAGCCTCCGTCTTCCACGAATTTCTACCAACCGAACCACAGGCTTAGCGTATTTACATGCTGTCTCAAGTGATCAACACAATCTAAGCGTTCTGGGGCCACGGGAGCCGCTCCCCATGAGGGCCGGTGACACCAATATTTGTTCCATCTAAATTGTCTTTCCGCTCGGTCCCTAACACACCGCGTGTGTTTTCTTTGAGGGAGGATGGGGAAGAGCCGTGAGCTTGTCGGGGACATGTTATAGTGGGGGGAAAGAGTATAGGAGTAAATCTCGCATATGCGAGGAGGTATAGTCTCATTTTAAAAGTTTTTTTTTTTACCCTCGCCGACAGAATCGAGGAGGGGGCACTCTGCTCGGATCTGCCGGGGCAATTTGCTCTCCCCCCGGGAGGACGCGGGCGGGACCTGCGGGGGCCGGGATAAAGGGCGAAGAACCGACGACCAATCTGAGCGACAGGTCGACCCCCCCCCCTTTGCTTGAGGGAGGTCGGGCCACTTAGCTCGAGACGAACTCCCTGCCTCTCCCCCTCCTCCACCCGTCTGCCGTCCATCCTCGGTGTTTGCTGAGGATAGGGAGGTCGGGGAGAAGGATTCTTTTTTTTTAGGGAGTAGATGGGGGAAGGGGGAATCAACGAGTTGGCCGGTCTGCCATTGCAGTTGAGGGAAGCCTAAACGACCAAACAAGCTCCCAGCACGACAAACATTCTCGGCCCTATATACACGGGCATGCACGACACCTGCATGGATCCAAATGATGGGGAGGGGGTTGGGTGTTGGATAATTCCCCCCTTTATTAAATGCAGGCGGGTTCCACTCACCTTACGAAAATCCAGCTTCCCTCCCGCTAAACTCACCGACAAATTAACTCCCTCGTGCATTGGCAAAGCGTAAACCATTTATGAATCATTTCGTTAATACTGTCACAGGTGCAAACAGGTGAAACTGAAATTTTCATCTCTCCTTCTCCTTCCTCCCTCCTGGTTAAATCTAACCTTAAACAAACACGCGTCCTTCCGTTTGCGACGAGTCTTCAGTTCTAGCGGGTTTTTTTTTTCTTGGGGCCTCGCCATGTTTTTCTCCCCCCCAAAAGAACGAGTTACGCTGCATCAGTCTGGGAATGAATTTCACCTCGGGATAGAAACGGCTTTGAATGTGCAGTAATCATATCCTCTAAAGAGAGTCGAGGTGGGGGAGAGAAGGTCCAAAATGTAGACGGGGTTTAAAGAGTACGCTGACGACAGAAACAGAAAAAAACTAGAGGTGATGGGGAGCCATGGTTATTTTGAGTGCGTGGTATGACTAAAAAGGAACGAGCCTTTCGGAGACGCGTCTGCTCGTACAATATATTATAGCACGCATATACTCGAAGCCCTGCAATCACGAGACTGGATTATTTTTTTTCCTTCTCTCCCTCCCCCTTCTCATTTATGCCCGCAGACGCAGAGTGCGAGGAGAGGAAATTTGTGTTTTGTTTCCCCCATGCAGGCAAATTGATTCAAGCAGGGAAAATAATTGGACAAAAGCCAATACTATTACGGAAACGAAATTCAATTACGCCGTCGACAATTATTATTTTACACGCGGCTGCCGAGTATGATCGGAGTGGGTCTTCCTGCGGACTGGTAACGACCTTGTAAGTGGGCAAGGGGAAGCGGGCGAGTGCCCGATGTTGATTTTACAGAGTGAACTGCGTGTAGGGACACGGTGCGCGGAGGGGAGAGGAGGTGAAGAGGGAAAAGGACTGGGCAAACAATAGCGTTGTCCTTTGCTGAGAATGCATTAACATAATTAAAAAAAAAAAATTGCACGCTGTGTTATCTGAATGGGACTGCAAGGGCTCACTCGACGTAACTGTTCTTTGGGCGCACGAATGCCCCCCTCTCGTCCCCTCTGGGCTGGAATTGATTGACACGTAATTATTGGCGCAAAATGAAATTATCATGGCGATGTGTACGGTAAGTAATTCACCAGATATCCTGTACCTTTGGAATTGTAATAAGGAAAGCCCAATCAGTAGGGTCATATCGTATCAGGGAATATCGCGTTTGATAAAAATCGAGCATTTTACAATCAAAATAGCTGCCAGCTTATCAAACTGTTTTTCTTATTTCGACCGTTTGTCACTTCGTACAACTGTCGTGTATCAAATGAACTATTAATTTTTAGGAGGTAGGGTGCAGTCGGTGCACCTTTATCCAATGAGGATTTACCTTTCCTTACTTGTAGTTGAAAGCATGTTATTATTATTATTATTATTATTATTGAATGGTTTAATAAAAAATATCATTAGTCGCGGCCTAGGGCCGAATTGAAAATGATTTACAATTTAAAAATGAGTAAGAGTTGATAATAATAATTCAGTTCTAAATCTAAATAGTTGTTAAGAATTTCCGGAATTGACTATGAAATATATATATATATATATATATATACAAATATAAAAAAGATTATAACAGATTATTAAGTTACAACAAGAAATCTTCATTTACACAGTTAAAAGGTAACACATAGATTAAAAAAGATCAAAGAGGTCTGCAATTAACTCGTGCGTGAGTAGAAATGATAGGGGGCACTTGGCCCGCAAGTACTGAAAGAAAACTTCAAAGCATGATCAATAAGATTTTGTTTAAAACGCGGATCAGGTGAGGCAAAGGGCTTGTCTTAAATCGTTTAGTCCTACATCTGATCTCTCCAACTTGTTTGTCTTAGATGGTAACTTCGCTTGGGTTTAGCGGGTAGGCGAGTTTTCAAGATTGATGTCGGAAGTGTCTTAGCGAATCCCTGGCAAAGATATTCCCTCCGATGCTGCAATTGGTCCAGTTTGCATGTGTTCAATGCTTCAATGTAGTGTTGGTACTGGGAAGCTAGCATGATTCGACAAGCATGCTTCTGTATTCCTTCTAAGTCATCACTTGCCCAAACTGAAACGGCATACTCAAGTAAGGGGAGCATGAAGACTGAGTATATACATATAAGGTCAGAGAGTGTGAGGCCGTGGTACTTGAGCTTTCGCAGCATGAAGAGGCGAGAATTAGCACGCTTGATCATTGAGTTGACATGTATGTCCCACTTTAAGTCCGCTTGAATAAAAACTCCTAACAATTTTATAGTGTTACACTGTTCAATTGTTGTGTTCATAAGTGACAAAGGGAGTGGCGCAGGTTTGTTTCATGAAAAGCATACATTCATAGTTGCACACGTACGTCTGGGGATTGAGTCGCATTTTGTTGTGAGATGCCCAGCTGTGCAGCTCTGACAATACTGCTGGCAAATTTGATTGTTCGTTTACGGCACGTGTTTCAATAACTGCCATGTCATCATTGGTGGTTAAATCATCGACTTTGGCATCGCTGATAACCGCAAGGAAGAAAATGGGACCGAGCTTAGTTCCTTGAGGAACACCTGCACGAACAGGGTACCAGTCCGATAAGCATTTGCCATACCTCACGCACTGCTGCCTGTCTGACAATTTTTTTCTATCCATGCCACCAATGAAGAGGGTGTTCCTAACCTCAACAGTTTATTGATTGCAGTGGTGTGTCTATATGGTCAAACGCTTTAGAGAAATCTGTCAATAGAACAGATGATATTGATTTGGGTTTGTCTGCATTAGAATGGAGTGCATGGAGAACGTCTATGAGGCAGTGAGTAGTTGCACTTGATGCACCTGTTATATTACCAAACTGGTTTTTATGCAACATGTTTCTCGTCGCATACATTGTTTGCTTGGCAATGAAGTGTTTGGCTAATTTAGCGAAGTGGTCGGTAAGTGCAACCGGCCTCAACTTATTGATAGTCGTAGGTGATGATTTGGGAAGGGGAACGATAACTGCTTGTTTCCACTGTGATGGGACTACCTGTTCAGCAAATGATGCGTTAATGATAAGAGTCAAGGGTTGTGATAATTCGTAGGAAAACTGACGGATCAATCTGGCTGAAATGTTGTCAGGGCCACATGCCTTTGTGCTCTTGATTGCACTCAGTTCATGGTAGACATCCCATGGTAGGACTTCGGGGATGGACTATGATGGCAGGTAAGATGGGAGAGATGTTCTGTCCAACGGATCAAGATCGTTGAAAGTTGGAAGTAACCCAGTTAACTCGATTGAGATTCCCCAACTTTCTAGTGCTGATAGTTTAAAGCCCTTACACGACATTGGTCGAGGCCAATAAATAACATTCATACGTTGTCTGATCCAACATATGCATGAAATAGCACACCTGTGAAAATTTCAGCTCAATCGACTACCGAGTCTGGAGAAAATAGTGAAAACCGCTTCATTTGTTACGCGAAAATGCAGCATTCAACGCCGTACTGTTCCCAAAAATAGTTTAGATCTCGGTGAGACGTAAACAATTTCTTTTACTCTTTTCTCCAAAAATACAGCAAATTAGACAGAAATATTTCAGTGCGAGGTTTCTATCATAACCATCTTCAAACTATATGCGTTTCATGTAAATCTGTGAACATTTGTTTTTCGATCTTACCAATGTTGAGTAGGGGTTTTAAGGCAAGAGGACGTGCGACGGATTCTGATTTTCCGACACCAACGGGCTTTGATTACAAAGGCATATATAGGCCGACACGTTATTGCCCAAAGAAGATGCGCGAAGAGATGATGACACAATTGGATTTCAGTGGAAGTGATACCTGGCTATTCGCAATTCATTTCCTTGGTATTACTTTCCCATTTCCATTCTATCACAAATACTGTAAATTGTTGAAGTTTGGGATAAACAAGTCAAAGAAAATAGATTTACGAGTAGAAATCGAGACACTATAATCGTATCCTCTGGCATCATTGTATCTGCATTGCAAGTCCGGTATCGGGCCTCAGCACGAAATGGTTGTCAGGAATATAAATAATTGTGGGCCCACCACATACAGATGTCCGTCTGATAACACTTTCTCAGCAAGATGTCCAAATACCAATGAGAGGTCTTCCCGCTTAGCCAACCCAAACTATAGGGGCCAAGCAAGGTGCTTCAAATAAGGGCGAAGTACAGGGGAGGATTATTCCTTCGAATAATTTACGGCAAACCAGATCTTGGAGCCCAATGCATTCGAGATCCAGAACGACCGCAACGTGTGAAGGCGGCTGAACGAGAGCGCCGATGCGGTGTCGGTGCGAGCACCTTTAATGAAAGTGCAGTGGGGGAGAGGAGGAGAAGGAGGAGCAGGAGAGGAGGGAGAGAACGAGGAGGCGGAGGAGAAGAAAAAGAAGGAGAAAGGGAAAGAAAGAGGAGAGGAGGAGGGAGGAGGGAGGAGGGAGGAGGCGGCATCCAGCCCGTTGTGGCGGACGGATCCCGACCAGTTTCAATTTACCGGCAATGGGGCGAGAAACACCGAATTTGGGCCCGCGTAATTGACTTAATCTGGACATTAAGGGAGGAGCGAGGGGCGGGGGAGAAGCACGGGGCCCCTGAATCCCGAGTCAGCCTCATCAACAAGCCTCGTGCCAGTCCCTTTCTCGTTTTAATCGAGTTAGGGAGACGAGGGTGCATGTAGGGGCTGGCTGCGCCGATTCAGACGCGGGCAGCCGGCTCGCCCTCCCTGCCTGGCGCTAACGAGCGATTAACGGGTAGAGGGAGCGGGAGGGAAGAAAAACGAACTAAAAGAAAGGCAAAGCGAGGAAACGGGACACAGTCTGAAACACATTGTGGGGCAGAAGCTAACCTAGGCGCGTATACGGAAACCATTATAGATCAGGGGCGTATGGGACGCGAAGGGCTTGGGGAAAATTACGCCAGGATATAAGACAAGCGGGAGGAAGGCTAGATAAGTGCAAGAAAGCCGCGGGTCTGAATACATTGAACGGATGGGGTTAAGGAATCGTGTGTCCAGACAAGACGAATCCGACCCAGCCCCTGAAAGATGGCCATAGTTGGGGGCCATAACGTGCATTCAGCCTTTGTCGTTGAACCATCTTAGAACAACCCACGCAAACTGACCCAGCACAATATTGTAGACGGGCTTGAGGTGTGCATGGGACGCTCCAATGGCCCCCAACCCCTCAGGCATGGCAGCTCCTGTGGAGTGGCTGTCGAACTCGTCTCCTAAACCCAACACACAAGCAAAACTAGGCTCACACCCGAAACCAGCGGCCGTGGCCTGGTGATGATAACACGATTCCCCTGCACTGGCTACCAGTCTCACTCTATACCGATTCATTCCAAGGCGAGGTTGGGTCCGAAGTTCGCCATAGTACTCTGGGTCACACCAAGGCGTACACTCGCATTTTTGTTGTTCTTTAATACGAGGTGATGGGTTGAGCTTGGGTCGTTCATTATATCACAGGCGTATGTTGAAACCAATTCGTAAAACTTCCTGTCAGCACTGGACTTTTTTTCTGAACAGCCTTTATAATTAAAAATGACTCAATAACTGCCACCTACTATAATACGAAACAGCACAATACACATTTCCAACTGTCATTTTGTGTGACCGAGGCGAATGCTTAGCCTAGCCTACTTCCGGGTTTCCGAAGAATTATCTAAGCCTGAAATTCTGTTAAGGTTTAGAACTCGTCCCAAATGACACCAGGAGTACCAGCTGCAGCGTGAAGCATATTGCATGTGACATATATTCTGTGTCGAGCACGTCCTCCAAGCACAACATAAGCAGAGGAGAGGTTCAGAGACTCCAGTTGAGGATACAGTTGTGGGACCTTATTTCATCATGAATTATTGTACTCTCAAAAAATTCCCTATCAAATTATAATACATGTACAGACGATAGCATAACATACTTCTCCTTGTTTACTACTTAGTCGGTTGCAATAATCTAGATAACCTACAGTTTTATAATAACGATAGCCTACACATATCATCTGGGTTACATACCCCTCGACTGCAGGGGGAGATAGCGGCTTTCTCATGGAGACGGCAACAACTTGAAGTTGAACAAGTCTCTCACGCTGCTACTGCAAATGAGTGGATAGTACATGTATATAGTAAAGCGGAACGACGTGTATTTTCGACACCCCAATACAAAACTTATTTTACTGCAAATAGTGCCTTCCATGAAATTCTGTTAGGGTTTAGAACTCGTCCCAAATTACACCAGGAGTACCGGTTGCAGCGTGAAGCATATTTCATGTGACATGTATTCTGTGTCGAGCCACGTCCTCCAAGCACAACATAAGCAGAGGAGAGGTTCAGAGACTCCAGTTGAGGATACAGTTGTGGGACCTTATTTCATCATGAATTGTTGTACCCTCAAAAAATTCCCTATCAAATTATAATACATGTACAGACGATAGCATAACATACTTCTCCTTGTTTACTACTTAAAGTCGGTTGCAATAATCTAGATAACCTACAGTTTTATATAACACATATCAACTGGGTTACATACCCCTCGACAGCAGAGGGGAGATAGCGGTTTTCTCATGGAGACGGCAACAACTTGAAGTTGAACAAATCTCTCACGCTGCTACTGCAAATGAACGGACATGTATATAGTAAAACGGAACGACGTGTATTTTCGACACCTCAATACAAAACTTATTTTACTGCAAATAGTGCCTTCCATGAAATTCTGTTAGGGTTTAGAACTCGTCCCAAATTACACCAGGAGTACCGGCTGCAGCGTGAAGCATATTGCATGTTACATGTATTCTGTGTCGAGCACGTCCTCCAAGCACAACATAAGCAGAGGAGAGGTTCAGAGACTCCAGTTGAGGATACAGTTGTGGGAATTTATTTCATCATGAATTGTTGTACCCTCAAAAAATTCCCTATCAAATCATAATACATGTACAGTCGATAGCATAACATAGTTCTCTTTGTTTACTACTTAAAGTCGGTTGCAATGATCTAGATAACCTACAGTTTTATACAACGATAGCCTACCCATATCAACTGGGTTACATACCCCTCGACTGCAGTGGGGAGATAGCGGCTTTCTCACGGAGACGGCAACAACTTGAAGTTGAACAAGTCTCTCACGCTGCTACTGCAAATGAACGGATAGTACATGTATATAGTAAAGCGGAACGACGTGTATTTTCGACACCCCAACACAAAACTTATTTTACTGCAAATAGTGCCTTCCATGTCAGGTATTAAATAAATGAACCGCGGAAAATAGCCTTTATATTGAATCTGTTAGAGGTCAAAAGGTGAATCTACTCACCTTCGAGCCAAACGAGGGGGATTATTTAGGAGTTTTTATACAGCTTGGTGTAAATGCTTCCCCAAGGCGTCCCCATGCTGCGTTTTATCGATACTCACAAATCAAATAACGGGAATCGATTAGTGAGTAGTCGATCTTGGTAATGGCGTAAGGGGATCGCAATGATAAGGGTATTCAAATTCGATTCTAGTCTTCGGGGAAGGCGTATATAGATGGATCACTTGTGTTACGTTCATGAATATGGTATTATGGGATGGCGAAGCGTTATTACGGAGGCTAAAAGAAGACACGTTCAATAATCCCGATTCCCTACATTAATATTCTTTGTTTGGTATGGAATAGAAGTGGAACTTGAGCCTGATTTCATTACAGCTGTTTGAGCTTAAAAAGCATGGAAAATCTTTCCCGGTTAACATAATATTGGCAACCATATTTCCACTGGATGCTTGCATGCTCAGAAAAAAAATACAAATGGGACTTTGACTTGGGAACTTCAATTTATCAAGAAAGACAGCTTAAGCAAATGTTGTTTCAAGATGCGGCGTGAAATTGGCCCTGATTTTATTTAGCTTTTTTGTTTACGCTTCAGTAACATTTGGTGTAAAAAAGCGACTCATCGGAATTGCCCCAGTTAAGCGCTGGTGGACGCGCGGTACCAGACCGCTGGAGCTCACGACTGTGGCCGTTGACGAAATGAAGGCTTAGGCTCGGGCTCAGGCTTCGTCTCCGTCTGACAAAACCAGACAAATCCAAGTTGTGGCTTGTTTCCAAATTTGAAGGTTTGCTGACTTGATGATAGGTACGGCGTATTCCCCAACCAAACTGGGACCAAAGGCTTGTTGTTAGATGCCTGTGATATTTTAACGAGTTACATGAAGAATGACCGAAGCCTAAGCCCGAGCCTAAGCCTTCATTTCGTAAACGGCCTTAGATATACTACGAATTCACGACGCCATTTTTAACAGGCCGACGGGAACCAAGTTGCACTGGTACGACCGGCACGGCAAGGCGGGGAGAGGAGTTGGTGAGATGAGGTGTGGGTGGGGGACGATCGTGAGCCGAGCGTCACGCGGTGTAGGGAGGGGGCTAGGGGTTAGGGGTCGGTCGGCCTTCCTACGTCACCTCGTGACGTCACAAGAGGACGGCGTGCCTGGAATAGAAAAGGGGGCATTAGCGCGAGACAAAAGCCCCGCCTTCCTCCTCCGCGCTGCCCCGGCCCTCCTCCCCCTCCTGCAGTCTATACCGGATGTCACGACTCCCCGACCGCGTGAGGGAATTGCGAGGGGATTTGGACGGGGCACGGCATGGATTTGCGGTATTCCTTAAATCCGTCCCTCTTCTTCAACCAAAACAACATAGGTGGGACAGCAATTGGCAAATCTCGGCGGGATGTGTGTGTGTGGAAGGGGTGATGGTCCTTGGCTGACGGTCTAAAGCCGTGGAGTTCCGTGGACCCGCGTGGCGGTGTCTTCAGGCGGGCATTTACTACCGATCCACCGAGGGTGCGGACTTTGGCGCGAATCTGGTGCCCTGTGGTGACCTATAGCCCCAAAAAGCTTGAAGAACGTCTCCACAGGGGAAATTGTAGAGGTGTATAGGTCTCCACAAGGTTTTCACGAAACCAGTATTTGGAAATGACTCAAAAACGGGAAATGTGTGATGGGTAAGAATCCGTCGCAAATTGAAGTGCTATATAATTATTATAAGGGACATACGGTTCAAATTTCTACCCACGAAAGTGAATGTGATTGAAATGGGAACATTTTTAAAACATCGTATGTCACTCGGTTGTATAGTGCACGAGAACAAAAGCAATGCCTCCACAAGGATACACAAATGAGTATTAGTGCTCAGATGTATTTTTCAAGAGGTCAACGTAATGAATATGGTCATTAGTTCGTTAAATGGGACCCGTATTCCACGTGCGAAAAATACAGGAAAACTGAGCCTATAAATTGGAATATCATCACAAGAATCGCAGCTGGCATTACAAAGAGAGCACTCAAACATAAGTCGTGGTCAAGATACAAGTTGATGAAAAATCTTGCCATTACAGGATGAAATGTAAGCACGGGATCTTTCCGTTCACAGGTTGGCTACAGTTCATCCCGTTTCTGGACCGATCATAATATATACGAATCAATTTTCGCCCCGAGCAATTTACCTCGTGCCATTCCATTAGCGGGCAGACTGAGAAATGGATCGTGCTGGCCCGAACGGGAAAACTTGAAATCGGAGCAGTGCATACTAGTATAAGCCATTGCCTGTTAGACGAGCTTAACCGCGTGAGAGGGGAATGATTGGTACACGGTGAAAATTGCCCCCAAAACCCGAGGCCGTCCACTCCTCGGGTCCGCCACAGCGGTCCGGAGCAGTCCATTCCAAACACTTCCATCCACGAACCAATTAATCAATGGAGACTGGAAGAAAGTGTCGAGGTGACCGGACATCTTGCAGACACCGGCGACGCAGGATTAGCGGAGCGACCCGTCCCAAAATATTAATATTTAACCGAAATCGTGGCCGGTCAGTCTGGCCCGTTAAACTGTGCAGGGCATCGCTGGCACCGCCCGCGTAATCCCCATTGAGCGATAGTGGGCTATACGACCCGAGTCAATAGCTCGCCGCCGGGTGAAATTGCAGTGCGTTCTCTGTAGAACTCTCGGGGACTCTACAGATTTCACGGTCTAAGGCTGGAACCTGTGCCAAAAAAAACCATGTGTGGGCGTTGACGCAAGGGTGGTCTACCTGCGCACGGTCGGTGCGTAAACGGATGCGTTCAGAAGTGGGACGCGCCATTTCCGGCTGAACATCACCGTGCTACCGACCGTGCACATCTGAAGCTCACCGTGTGCGGAAAACTGTTAACAATCTGCGTGAGGGAATTGCCAGCGTGTAGCTCAGTTACAGAAGAGAATTCGGGTGAATTTTGCGCACTCGGTTCACATTGGCGTAACTGTAACTGTATACACTGGATCGGCACCGATTTTTTTTTTCGAGTAGGCTCGGTCGCTGCATAAAGCGAGCAGTTCAATCATTATCATTTGCCGGTCTGGCGCTCGCACACAAGCTCCGTGTCTCGCCAATCAAATACGTCAGGACACTATACACTTCACCGATGATGGGGATGATGAGTATGACGGGGAGGATGAGGAGGATGAGGAGGATGAGGAGGATGAGGAGGATGAGGAGGATGAGGAGGATGAGGAGGATGAGGAGGATGAGGAGGAGGAGGGGGATGAGGAGGATGAGGAGGGTGAGGAGAATGAGGAGGATGAGGAGAATGAGGAGAATGAGGAGGATGAGGAGGATGAGGAAGATGAGGAGGATGGGGAGGATGAGGAGGATGGGGAGGATGAGGATGATGAGGAGGATGAGGAGGATGAGGAGGAAGAGGAGGATGAGGAAGATGAGGAAGATGAGGAGGATGAGTAAGATGAAAACGCAGCAGCAGGGAAAGTGCTTAAAGAGTAATGATTATTGAAGAATCAAGAAACAACGATTATATTCATTAACAAAAGCTGGTCGACGAACAAACAGGAGATTTCATAATAATAAGCTGTTATAAATCATACAACTCGACAATAACATAATGAAATGGCCGTCACTACCTCGGCTCCATTCGACACTGGGGCTCGGGAACGCGATGTCCAGCGCTGTCACCCATCGCCTCAGCCGGGTTCTCCTCGCTGCTACGACACTAGCTGACGTCTCTGGAACTACCGGGCGAAACTCGGACAGCCAGGGGACCACCAGACAGCGCGGGCCACGGTCACAAAGCACAGACTACCTGTCCGACATGACAGTTCATCAGAGCGGTCCAGTACATACAGAGGCCACACCCAAGGTGCATAATCACGAGCGAGGAACAGTGCAGTGGTTCCCGCACCAAGGGAGTCTGGTGATGCCGGTCAGCGACCCATCTCGAGTCACGCAAGTCAAGGGAGGGCGAGGCATACACCCACAAAGCATTGTGCACTATATGGCATTGGGAGTTAACCATGCGCGCAACTTCTCAAAGTGCGGTCCGCCAGGAATTTTCACCACACACTTATACAGTGAATAGAGCACAAGAGGCCATTCGTAGTAGCTCGCTTCGGCATAGCTTGTCGAGGAATTTAGAATAGTTCGCATTTGTAATACTGTCATTATTAAGAGCTCAACCGAAAGAAAAAAGAGCCCCATTTATACCACGATCCCTGACTTTCTAACATGCACGAAGTCAAACGTACACAATATAGTTTTCTTTATTACAATAATTAAGTAGAAGGAGAATGGCTCTTTAAAGCCCCTACACAGCATCGGTAAGATCGAAAAACTGAAATGCTCTTAGATCTACATGAAACCTATACAATTTGAAAATGGTTATGAGAGAAACCTCGTACTGAAATATTTCTGCCTAAAATGCTATATATAAATCGTTCACGAGTAAAATAAACCGTTCACGTCTCACCCTTAGATGCAAACGACTCGGCTGCTGGCGGATTGAGCTGAAATGTTCACAGTTGTGCTATTTCATGCATATGTTGGATCAGACAACGCATGGATGCTATTCTGTGACCTCGACCAATGTTGTGTTATCCCTTAACAACACGACGGAGATGAAGACAAACCCAAACGTCAAGCAATAATGGATGGAAGGGGGAAAACCAGATCCCAACTCTGAGAGAAAACACGAGTGACGTCAACGGGAGTGACACAACAAGTCAGCCTTAACTGCACCGAAAATAGAAACTCTTCCGGTCCAAATATCAGCGTGTAAATATCAATCTAAAAAAAAAAAATCAATCGCAAAAAAAAAAAAATGCTCGCCTACGCTTATACCCAATTAATAACGTTGACGTGGACACAAGGGACACAATAATGGGGCTGTTTCATTCACATACGCAAGGTGATATTTTACACTCGAAAAGATTGGAGCAGAAGGCCACCTCCTGTAGACCTGCTTCGGTCACCAGCCAGAGAGATAGAGGAGGCAAAGTGTCAGACAAATGGACTTCAAGACATACACAGAGGGGGAAACGGAGAGAGAGACCGAGGGGGAAGCCGAGGACCGAGGCAGAGGCAGAGGCAGAGGCAGAGGCAGAGGCAGAGGCACAGGCAGAGGCAGAGGCAGAGGCAGAGGCAGAGGCAGAGGCAGAGGCAGAGGCAGAGGCAGAGGCAGAGGCAGAGGCAGAGGCAGAGGCAGAGGCAGAGGCAGAGGCAGAGGCAGAGGCAGAGGCAGAGGCAGAGGCAGAGGCAGAGGCAGAGGCAGAGGCAGAGGCAGAGGCAGAGGCAGAGGCAGAGGCAGAGGCAGAGGCAGAGGCAGAGGCAGAGGCAGAGGCAGAGGCAGAGGCAGAGGCAGAGGCAGAGGCAGAGGCAGAGGCAGAGGCAGAGGCAGAGGCACAGGCAGAGGCACAGGCAGAGGCAGAGACAGAGGCACAGGCACAGGCACAGGCAGAGGCAGAGGCAGAGGCAGAGGCACAGGCACAGGCACAGGCAGAGACAGAGACAGAGACAGAGACAGAGACAGAGTCAGAGTCAGAGTCAAAGTCAAAGGCAGAGGCAGAGGCAGAGGCAGAGGCACAGGCAGAGGCAGAGGCAGAGGCAGAGGCAGAGGCAGAGGCAGAGGCAGAGGCAGAGGCACAGGCAGAGGCAGAGACAGAGACAGAGACAGAGACAGAGTCAGAGTCAGAGTCAAAGTCAAAGGCACAGACAGAGACAGAGACAGAGACAGAGACAGAGACAGAGACAGAGACAGAGACAGAGACAGAGACAGAGACAGAGACAGAGACAGAGACAGAGTCAGAGTCAGAGTCAGAGTCAAAGGCACAGGCACAGGCACAGGCAGAGACAGAGACAGAGACAGAGACAGAGACAGAGACAGAGACAGAGACAGAGACAGACCGGAGGGCCGTAGAGACAAAGCCAAAGGCAGCGCGACATATTTGTTCCTACACGCAGATACTACGTAGGAAGTATTTGATATGCAAAAAAAAAAGAATAAAAGAAGAGGGCTACTTGACTCCCTGGAAGGATTGAGTGCTGTATATACGTAGCGCGCTACTTGCCCGTCGTCCCAGCGGACCAAGTGGATCCGAGCTCTGCGTGGAGGTTGTATACGGAAAACGCTTTTAGGTTTGCGCCGTAAATTGGAGCGACGCGCTGGGAAAGCGAATCCCGAGTCCCGATGATGGGAAAAACATTAGTGGACGGCAGTCTCCCTCTCATCACAGCCCCCTAATCAGAAGCGTTGCGGTTGGAATTATGTTAAAAAGGGTAGGGGTGGGGGGATGTTGGTCTTGTCTGTAGTCGCTCACCCGTGCAGCCCACACGAACCGAAAGATAAGAATAACATGTGAGTTACAAGCAGTCTGCTCGTGTATGTTCCCTTTGAAAAAGAAAAAAAACCAAATCCCTGCGGTACGTGTACGTGCTAGACCGTGCACCTCATCATACCGTCTCCGATAATAGCTTGAGGTGGACAAAAAAATAGCCGAGACAAAAGAGACTGGAAACCCTAGTGTCTGTTAAACAGCGCTGAATTCCTTGCTATAAAAACCCATACCCGGGCTTCTCCGAATGCACAATTCCTATTTTTCATACGCGGTTGGGACTCGTGCCATCCGTATATCTAGCCAAACCGCGCCCTTTGCTTGAAAACTCGGCCACGTACGTCGTGAATTTGGAAAGTAATAAAGCCATGCTTTTAGCTCACTCTTTTTTGTCAGAGTGTTACTATGATCCAGGGGAAACTCTCCCGGATTACATATCGCATAGTATGTATAGAAAGAGAGCCTTATGTATTATGCAAAGAACAAAGTAGCGACTCTTGAATAGTGCGTAGTTCAGCCCACGTTTCCATTGTGCGTATGGTTTCTGTGTTTTTCATCTCTTGTCTAGAATACAGTGCTGCCCAGCGCTACGCAGTAGCCTTGTGCTGTGCTATGCTGTGCTGTCCTATCCCACCCTGACATTCCCCATGTATGCCATTGACTGTCCTATCATGTCTTTGCTTAATCGCCCTTCTCTTCCCTTCCACACCCTGCTCACGCCCTGCTTCCCTACGCTGTCCCGTACTGTCCAGTCTCGTCTTACCCTGCCCAGTACTATACTGACCTGCCTTGTTCTGTCATGTCCTACCTTGCCGTTTCCTGTCCTGTCCTGTCCTGTCCTGTCCAGCCCTGCCATGCCCTGTCCTGTCCTGTCATGTCCTGTCATGTCCTGTCCTGTCATGTCCTGCCATGTCCTGTCCTGTCCTGTCCTGTCCTGTCCTGTCCATCATGTCCTACCATGTCCTGTTCTGTCCTGTTCTGCCCTGCCCTGCCCTGTCCTGTACTGCCCTGTACTATCCTGTCCTGCCTGCCCTGTCCTGTCCTGTCTGCCCTGTCCTGTCCTGTTCTGTCCTGTCCTGTCCTGTCCTGTCCTGTCCTGTCCTGTTCTGTCCTGTCCTACCTTGTCCTGTCCTGTCCTGCACTGTCCTGTCCTGCACTGTCCTGTCCTGCCCTGTCCTGTCCTGCCTGCCCTGTCCTGTCCTGCCTGCCCTGTCCTGTCCTGTCCTGTCCTGTCCTGCCCTGTCCTGTCCTGTCCTGTCCTGTCCTGTTCTGTCCTGTCCTACCTTGTCCTGTCCTGTCCTGCACTGTCCTGTCCTGTCCTGCCCTGTTCTGTCCTGCCTGCCCTGTACTGTCCTGCCTGCCCTGTCCTGTCCTGTCCTGCCCTGTCCTGTCCTGTTCTGTCCTGTCCTGTTCTGTCCTGTTCTGTCCTGTCCTGTCCTGTCCTGTCCTGTCCTGTCCTGCCCTGTCCTGTCCTGTCCTGTCCTATCCTGTCCGGCCCTGTCCTGTCCTGTCCTGCCATGTCCTGTCCTGTCTTGCCCTGCTCTGCCCTGTCCTGTCATGTCCTGTCCTGTCCTGCCCTGTCCTGCCCTGTCCTGTCCTGCCACTCTGAGCAGATGTAGCCGTCCGAACACTTAGCACATTAGACTAAAAAAAAGAAGAACCAGGATGTCTAAAACCAGCCTCCGCCTCTTTCTCCCCGCTCGTGGCAGTCACCCAATCCCCATCAACTCCCACCCTTCCCTCGCCGCCAAACACACACCCCCTCACTCCGGCAAATCGGCCGAGTTACGGCGAGATCCCCGCGAGGGCATCATCTTACATCCTCTTTGGCCATCTGTTCAAATACCTGGGGAGAGGGGTGGGGGAGAGAGGGGGAGGTGATGGCGTCTCACGGCAGGTCCCGATCTATTAATATTTTTTTTGGGCATGAGCCGTGCGAGACGAGGAGTGTGGTTGGGGGAGGGACCCGGACCGAAGGGAGTCCGGCATACCTCGCGATCGTTCCCCGTCTGCCCGCCCGCCAGCCCGCCAATCTGCCCACGAGTGGCCCGGCCAAGACCCGCCTGGCCTTACCCAACTCTCGTGGCACACCGGGTCCCCATGCACCAGCACGAGGCGATGCAATCAATTTCGAAGACGCCTCGCCTCGCCTCTAGACCTGGCATCGAGCACGTGTCCTCGCAACGGGACAGAACAAACCAACAACATACACACGCACACCCCACCCTCCTCCGGAGAGTAAATTTGCCATTTTCTCGGTGAGAAAACTTAATCTCCTGACAACTTGGTCGTCGAGGCGCAGTAATCGGACCAGAATGTCGGCTATAGCATCAAGTCAGAATTGGTGACAGGTTTCCTCCCACCCTCGACTTAAATCCGACTTGTTTGGAAGATATGCGTGGTGGGTTACGGTATTACTGTATTGAGTGGACCTCATTTTGACAGACTTATGTTCCGTAATAGTGTGGTGCTGAGCAGATTCGAGAACTCCATTTCGAGAACGCATTTATTTTCGGACTTTATGGTCGATTACGAAATGAAGGCTTAGGCTCGGGGTCGGGCTTTGTCTCCGTCTGACAAAACCGTCTCATGTGTGTTGCCGAATTTGAAGGCTTGTTGCTGAGTATTCACCAGGAAACTTGGGATTCTTTTTTTTAGATGTCTGTGACATTGTAACGGGTAGAAAAATATGACTGAAGCCTAAGCCCGAGCCCAAACCTTCATTTCGAAAACAGCTGTCCTATATCCGCCGTTAAACCTTCTCGCACCATTTACGTCTTCAGCAACCGATTTTACCAAACTTTAGCTTATTGCGTAACCCCACTTACGCCATATCTCATTAGATGCCGTAAGTTGCGTAATAAACTCCTAACGGATTTCACGAACGTTATGAACTATCGGGATAGGGCGCAAGACGGGGACTTAGGTCATAAAATATGGCGTAATTTACGTCTTTGGTGAGGTAAGTCGTTTCTACACGTCATAATTTGGCATTATGTTAGCGCAACGTGCACATCCAAGAACACTTTGCCGCGAGATTGTTTTGTGACAGAGCAAATAATTTGGATAATCTCGAGGACAGAGAAATTATAGAAGGTGCAATATAATTTCCCGGAAGAGAATGATTCGTATTTTGGAAGAGACTTTCAAGCGTCGGAGTCGGGGGTAATTCTTGTGTTTAGTGTGATAATGAGCAACCCATACATCATTTGCTTATATCGACAGCCACCCTCGGTGCAAATGGCTGCCTAGAAAAAAACCCCCGAACGTTTCATGCAACGTGTGTATACTTCGAAGTGTATATACCCCAAAGAGTCGTTGATATGACCCGAGGTCACCATCGTCCAAAACATTACTAAATCAAGTGACAATCCGATATTGCGCAGCTAAGTCGAGTTTCGTGAAATCGATTTAAGGCCATGAGCCATGAGGCTTAAGTTACGCACTGTGAAATCGGCAGTAGCATATTAAAACCGGTATCAAAAATAACCACGGGCTATATAACAGCAACGACCAGCGAGTTGGGGAAAGTGCGTTACTAAGCTTTCATAGAAACAAATGCTTCATGAGAATCCAGTATAGGAGGCATCTGATGAAGAAGTTGTTGTTACAAAAGCTTTTGCACTTTTCCCATATGTTTAGTTTTCAAGTGTCATCTTTGAGTTATTATTAACATTTAACCGGTTTTTATTATTAGTCGAACACGGCTCTCTCTCCGCACAACTTCAGTATGCTACCGTACTATATGATGAACATCAAGAGGTATCTTCATATATCTCGTATAGAGTGAAGTGTCTCGCCTGCACAGTAGTACGTCTTTTCATAAGCAACAGTCTTCGGTCGAAGGTGGCCGGCCACGATGCGTTTGTTTGCAGCTCGAATCGAAAGCATTCAACTCTAGCCTTGCAGCCCAACAAGAAAGAGAGGGAGAGAGAGAGAGAGAGAGAGAGAGAGAGAGAGAGAGAGAGAGAGAGAGAGAACCCCAAAACACCTCTCACTTATATCACCTGCCTCGCTGAGGCCAAATTCCAAACGCTGCGGAAATCATTATCTGCCGACCTAAAAATAAACTGACGTCGCGGGGCGGCCATCTCTTGCGTCAGTGTGCTATTTTCTCCCTTCGAGGGACGAATCCGTCGTGACGTAACGGGCTATCGCCGAGGTTCCGCACCGCCGTGGCAATGGCGGCTCTTAATTTGTGCGGAGCTCCTCCGAGTCTGGAAATTTCCTGTTTACAGCGAGGGCGAAAAAAACAAACGATTAGTCGACCTCTGGATGGACGTGCTGATAGCCATCCCGACTCAAAACAACTCTCGTCGTGCGTAAACAATGGCGGGAAAGTATTGGACAAATTATCAATCGCCCAACCCATGGCCTCCTTTTGATCAGAAATTATTGGGATTTTTTCGTAAATGCTATTGAGTATTGATGATGAAATTACCGGTCGTTATATTGGTCAAAGGCGGTCGGAATATTGGTTATTCATCAAAAAATTGATAGCTAAGTCTGAAATCTATCGCAATTTTTATATTTTTAGGTATTTTATTTCAGACTTAGCAATCGATTTTTTTCGATCGATCGATCGTTTCTGAAACCGGCTCCTGATCACCGTGATTCAAAGAAAGAAACTGCAGTAAAAAAAAAACCGTGCATAATGATTAACTGCTGCACAACAATGCACGCCCACAATATTTGACCAGAGATCAAAAACAAATCACAGATTAATCGATCGCATTCCTAGAACCATGGGTGTGGAGAAACCCACTCATTACTGCTAAGTAAACAAACCTCGAGGGAAGCGATCGCATACTGATGTGTTTAAGATGCTTCATGAAACTAACCCCCCCCCCCCACACACACACACATAAACCAGGCTCTCGAGAAGTCTCGTTGAATCTCGGCCAGGGCAGGCACGGGTTCAACCCTCTCGTCTTCCTCCTCCTCCCCAGTTTCCATCTGCGCACAGCCCGGCAACCCGCCCCCTCACATCGCCCCGCCCCCGCCCCGCCACCGGACCGGCACATCAGCAATGACGGCCATATCGATTCCCAATCAATCATACCTATAGCCGTCTTCCCCACAACCCCCTCCTCCACGATGCACTTTTTTATAATTTTTTTCCCCATTTTTGGGGGGGTTTTCTTTTGGCCTTTCGTCCGCGCAGACTGGACCGGTCGATACCGCCTACGGGATGCCGCAGTACCACGACACAAAATGAACTCAACTGTCTCTTCGGATCTATGAAAATGAATTCAATTGATATCGGCGCGCACTTCGGCCTAACCACTTGTTCGCGACCCAGTAAAGGCGGCTACGGACTTGGGGGACGGCGATACGAGAGCCGGGCCCGGCGCTCTCCCCACCGAGTGGTAATCTGGATGGGCCCTTGACGTGCGTATCGGCACGTGTACAGAAACGGGCACTCCCGGCTGATGTCGTTTTGTCGCCCCGTTGCAACGCGCCACATCTATGACTCACGAGGGGCCGACAGAGTCGGGTGTCCCGCAGGCGTATTTTTTTTTTTTTTTTTACACCGCAGCCAAGGGTTTTGCGCTGTATACGTGGAAATCCGCGCTTGAAAAGAGACTAGCCCTGCGTTACAAGATCACCCACAGTGCAGCTGAACATTATTAACAGCAGCTAGAAATTTGCAATTAACAAGACATCTTACATGTTTGTGTCAAACTACAGCTACGACAACAGCCAGTCACATTCCGCCCCTGCTCAAGAAATCCCAACCCTCCGTGTCCCGACTGACGGATCTCTTAACGCAGCACTGCATGTGGTCTCTTTTCAAGCGCGGATGTACACAAATACAGCGAAAAACCGATGGCTGCGGTGTAAAAAAAAAAAATACGCGTCCCGCAGACGAACGAGCCTATATAGTGTTCAATTGATCGCTGGAGAATACGAGGTACCAGACGGAGATAGAGCTACTACACCGACTATACCGCATCATTCGGGTCAAGTGATTCGAGTCTATAGGTCTTGTGGGGGGAAAAATCCCCTCAACTCGGCCTTACGGAGCAGGTGTGTATGTATAAGCCTTACGGTTATAGATCTGTACTGCATGGCTTTAGCAGCTTTATACCGGTTCGAACATTGGCACCAATACGAGCACTCCCTTGACGCACGGACCTCGTGCATCAACCAAGTTAGTGCGCATGTTCGATGGAGTGGAGGGAGGGGGTGTAATCTCTCGGTGCAGTCACGTGGCACGACCCGGACAGTGACCCCCCCTCGGTCCAGACAGAATACCGAAGAGCCCGGCTTTTAACGGCCCAAAATGGCGGCGTGCGGGTGCTGGGCGCGATGGCATTTTGTTAACAACGTCAAAAAAGGACCCATGCTCCCTTGCCTTAGGATTAGAACAGACACGCTGCAGATGTATTAAGAGTTTTTTGGGGGGAAAAGCACTCGAAAGCCAGGCAGTTTATATTAGATTTGGGAGAGGCATGGCGACCATTAGTGGTTGGTTTGGCTTTGTGGCAGAGGCGGGGATGAGCGCAGCGCATTCGACCCCCTTCCACGGCCACTTCTGTACGCTTCTTTGCCTGCACACGGGTACTTCTTGCCAACCAGACGACCTCGTCAACTCCCAAAGCATTAATTTGTTCAAAAAATGCTCAACGTTTTCCTCACTCCGATAAAGATCCACGAAGAGACGCGTTTGCAGACGCGCAAACCGAGTCGTCACATCTGTGGAAAGTCGCTCCTGTATGCGTGAGTTTACCAGACGTGAGGTGACCAGCGAGCCCGCCCGAGGCTATTACAGTGGCCAGCCAGACGCGGGGAACCAGTTAACCCTCCCCCAACATAATTTTGCGTCCTGTAAACGTCACCATGGCCGTGCATATACCCCTTAGCATACCAAGTGCACATTATCGGGTTCGGCTTGGACTTCGGTTTCAACTCTCTTAACAGTTGCATATACAAGTCATTCATAAAACAAGAACACTGTCACTCGTTTGCCCAACAAGGTGAATACTGTGCATAGTGACCAGTGGTCAATTTTCACCAAACTCATCATAAACTTACGATCAACCGCAAGGCGATGGGAGATACACTGACACCATTATGACCTATGAAAACTTATGATGGGTTATCCATCTTATAAGTGGCGTTGCGATGCATCCTATAAAAAAGGCTTTGTGAAATCCAGCCCAGGACAAGAACCCTGGATATTCAACGGCAAACCACAGCCTGAATTGTTTTCCCCCCGTAAGTTTTCCTATGACGGGGACAAAGCTTGATCACAGCAGAGACACGTAAATCACCATAGATTCCAATTACGAGTTGGCCTGACATCAAACCCTTTTAAAACGGTGCAGTACAGATTATGATTTTTTTTTCTTTCTCCCGGATAGAAATTCAAGCTATACCTTCGCTAAATTTAGTTTCTGCTCGGAAAGCATAACCCATTAAGGCCCCTGTATTGATGCCTTCTATAGGCCGGGAAGACTAGAAAAAGGGATTCGCAGCGGCTGCTCTAAAGAAAAAAAACGGGGGGGGGGGGTTAGGCTTTTATGAATCTCGGTAACGTTTGAAACATGCGACTCGTTCATGTCGTCTTCGGGAGAAAAAAACTAAACAGGAACGTGTATTGCTCTGAGGAAGGACGAGATATTCACGGGAATAAAAACCCGGGTCATTCTTTTCATCTTGTGAGTCTTCTTCCTCGGGGATTATTGTGAGTGCCTTTACGCAAGACAGAAATGAGGAGAAGGATAGCGGGTATTTCTCTCGAGCGGGACCTATATTGTGGAGTCCGTTACCGAACAAAATACGCATGATTTCATGCTCGAAAAGCCATACAAAACCACTCGAAATCATCGGATTCCTTTTATAATCTATAACAGTGACAGAATCAAAGACGCAGTATCGTTTCCCCACGACAGCTTAATAAAAAAAGAATTGTTCAACATTTTCCTTATTCAATCTATGCTTTACATAAAGTTTGGAATTTAGCGATTTTGTTAAAGTGCGTGCTTTGCAGGTACATGCGGATTGTTTCTCTGATTGGTTCGTTTATCTTATACTGCAGTAGGATCTGTGTGTAGATTGTACGCCTGTGAGCACCCTGATGGGTAGAATTGGCGTTCCCAAAAACGTCTTTTTGTAATGTTGATGTTACGATTCCGATGGCGCGGGAGCAACTCGTCCAGCATCCATGGTCAGATGCACCCAGCCACCCTATGACCCCAAGGCTGCGACAGATCTTTCCAGGAGCAGAGGTATAAAAAGAAGAAGAAGAAGAAGAAGAAGAAGAAGAAGAAGAAGAAGAAGAAGAAGAAGAAGAAAAAGAAGAAGAAAAGGAAGAGGAAGAGGTAGAAGAATGATATTCTCGATAGAGAGTCCTTGCGTCATTCTGTGTGGAACAAATCCCCCCTGAAACCCACGTACATGACTTGTGTACGCTTGCGCATCCGAGGGGAA
This sequence comes from Luidia sarsii, assembly GCA_949987565.1. Classification (NCBI taxonomy): domain Eukaryota; kingdom Metazoa; phylum Echinodermata; class Asteroidea; order Paxillosida; family Luidiidae; genus Luidia; species Luidia sarsii. The sequence goes on along the minus strand of OX465104.1, from coordinate 9,213,634 downwards.
GTAAGCGCAAATGGAAATAGTGTCGGAAAATCAATGCAATATTCGACCTATCCACCCCCACGATGGAGAAAAAGAAAGAGCAATAATAGCTGGAGTCGCTTAAATTTAGTGCCTCTCATGTCACCTGTAAATGCAGGCGGGGGGTGGGGGTGGTTGCGATTAAACTGCATTGACGCCCTACAAAGCAACGCCCACATCGTCCCATGAATCCGGCCACTGCGCGTCTGGATGGGCGACTTCACGGCTGACATTTTGCCGCATAAGGACGAGGTTGAAAGATACGGTTGCCCGACCAACCGGGGGAAAATTGCACGCGGGACCTTTCGCACGCATGCACGCACGCACGCGGCCGTAGATCTGTATCGGGCTCGTTTGGGCGCCTGTGACGTCACGCCGGGGTATAATAACCACGCTGAAAACCTTTACGCCGTCACTCGCAGTAACTATACTGCCGCGTTCGTCTCCCGATCAATAATACACAATAAATAAAATATACCCAATGTTTTCTGTTGGTATTCATATATATTACTTTTATTTAAAGTCATCTGATTTGTGATATTTAATTAATAAACAAGTATAATTTTTTTGTTTTCTTTCGTACAGTCTGCTCGAAGGCGAGTAACATCTCATGACCAGACATAACACCCATGTTTCCACTGCGGAACCTGTTTATGCAAATGTTCAATTCACCCCCTATGCTGAAGAACCCCCCCCCCAACCCAACAACAACCATATCCTCATTCATGAACTTACTTTACCCCCTCACAGATTCAGTTTGACCATTCCCTATGTATCAACCAGTCAAGCCGACCAGTGCTGTACAGGACAGGAAAAAAACACGAAAGAAACCCAAACAGAAAAGTACAAAAAGAAGGGGGAAGTCGACTACAATCCAAGGATAATAAGTAAACGAAAATTGGTAAAACGTATACCTCAAAGGACAGTGCGTCTAAAAAATAAAAAAAAAAGGAATCCTCCCCAGAATAAAAAAAAATTAACAGAATACAGCAATATAATTGTCTTTTCTATTCCCTTCTGTACACTTATCAGCTATAGTGTTCACTATGTCTACCTTATAGATCTGTGGCGTGTGTGTTTTACGTGTATCGGCCTACGGCCGAGGCCCGCTACAATGAAACAGTGTGCGAATCGTCAGCTGGCAAAAGGCGCACCTGTCCGTCCAAAGGTCACGATGCGAGGCCGGCCGCGTAATTTTTTTTCGCAGGAGGATTAGGGGTAATTTTCATTAATTATCATAAATGGGCGTGTCGAATTGTTTTGAAAGAAAATTATGACAGAAGAAAATTACGACAAACCAATTATGATGATTGCCCCTAACCCTCCTACGAAAAAAGAATTACGGAGGCCGGCCGGCCAGGGGAAGTATGAATGGCATTGTAGTAACGCTCGTTCAAGGGGCAAACCACCTGGCGACGAGTCGCGGAGCTGCTACCCCTTTAACGCCAATCAAAATGGGGCCATTATACACGCCGGGATCAAAATTTCACAACTGCCCTCTGTTTTCATTTCTGACCCGAAGACTAATACCCTGACCCGTATTTCAATCTGAATAGCCACGTGTACATACGTACATACATACATACATGTACATACATACATACATACATACATACATACATACATACATACATACATACATACATACATACATACATACATACATACATACATACATACATACATACATACATACATACATACATACATACATGTACATACATACATACATACATACATACATACATACATACATACATACATACATACATACATACATACATACATACATACATACATACATACATACATACATACATACATACATACATACATACATACATACATACATACATACATACATACATACATACATACATACATACTGTACATACATACATACATACATACATACATACATACATACATACATACATACATACATACATACATACATACATACATACATACATACATACATACATACATACATACATACATACATACATACATACATACATACATACATACATACATACATACATACATACATACATACATACATACATACATACATACATACATACATACATACATCATATCATCAAAAAGTATAGCTGGCCATTTAAGGCCCAGTCACCCCAAAGATATCGACGCGACTTTCCGGGTCGGTCCGAGCCGTTTAGCGGGTCAAATCAATGAAAACCCCCGCCTCCCCCGCCCCGGAAAAGTGGGTCAGCCCTGTCTAGGGAGTTCTGTGGGTGTGTATAGATGCTTCTCAAAAAAAACCCAAAACAAAACGTCTTGCCCGAATCTGAAGCTACGGACAATTATCATGGAATAAAATAAGAACTCTGTGTCATGTTGCCACAGAACCCACGTGAAGGGTATCCCTTACACACGTCACTCTCTCCTATTCAGATTGATTTCGTATCCCACGTATTCAAAACGGAACGTGTTTGCTCCGACCTGTTTTACAACCATGTACACATTAATTCGTGGGCGGATTGTCGTGTGTCTTTTTTTTTTTTTTAAAGCGATACAATCGAACAGATGTTTCTTCCATTCCAACTGAGGCACTATCTAAATACAATTCCTTCCAAACAAGATTCGATTGTTCCGCGAGAGTAAATACCTCCATAGTGGGCCAAACAAAACACAACTGATTTTCTTCTATACACAGCTATAACTCTTGCAGCTAGATACAGTATATACCCACTGTAATTATATTATGCATTACTCCGCATGGTCGGATTCCAAGGCACTAACTTCACATGGTACAGCCGTTCACAATCATGTCTACTAGATTCTTTTTTTCTTTTTATTTTTAGCTGATTCGGTTTTCGAATTTCAATCTACAGTGACGCACACGTTAACAGGTATCTGATGTTTAATTTCTGTTGGCGACGCCCTGGCTTTCGGGAAAAAAAGTACAACCATGGCGAAACGAACAAATTAGAGGCAAAAAAAACCACACCCGAACATTCTACACAGCTAATGAACCTCGTCGACCTATGACCCACTTCGGAATGTTTCAAGTTACACATGGAGAAGACAAAAAGTGTCCGTTTGAAGTAGGTGAAGGTCACGCCGACAGGCTCGTATCATACTACAAAATATACACAATCTATTTGGGTTTTCAACCAAATACATGCATCAGTGCTCAGACCATAAATCATTATTGACGAACAATCATCTTCCGTTTGGTCCGTGTCGATTCATGCTTTATCGTTTATTTAACGCTTTTTTGTGGTGTCTTAGGTTTAAACGTCTAACGCTATGGCGGGTTAAGTTTTACAATAACGGAAGACATCGTCACTTATTCGAGAATTTATTATTCCAGAAATAAAAAGAGGTGAAAAAAAAATCAAACTCGATGACTAAGCGTCATCGTCCAAAGCGGAGACCAGTCAGAAATCGACACCGCATACGCTTTGCTCGTATACCAAAAAAAAGATGCCGTTTTCGGTGACGCTATACGCTTGAGACACGTGATTCGGAGGTCAAAGTTCACGGCTTGGATTCTCGTTTGGCAAGTCAGGTCGAACTGACACCAAAACGGCAAAACAGCATAACAGACGACCTCCCGCGCTGTTCTTGGGCATTGCTTTGATTTGAGAAATTCTTTAAAGAATAATCTCCGCCAGTGTTGATTGAAATAAATTATGCCGACTATTGACGAAGGGCAAACGCAGTAGAGGCTTCATCGTGACTAAACAAAAGTATCGCAGATGGTCTCTCCCCAAATCAACACAGCTTCGAACAATCAAGCTGTACAAATTCTTGCCACCCCGGTAATGCTCTGTTAAATAGTCGAATCAATCGACCACCAATAAACCTGATGCAAGCTTACACATTTCCGGTTGTAATTTCAGTGTTTTTTTGTTTGTTTTTGTTTTTTGGAGCGCACTTCCAATTCAAATAGGTTGGTAATTATGTATGGTACGGGTACCGGGGTCGTCATGCGAATAGGCCGGCGTGGCAAGGTCGCTGTGCTGTTAAATATTCACCAAGCCCCTGGGTTTATTTCTGTCGTGCTTTTGAAGGGCAAATCCCAGTTGATGGATCTGGCTCTCTTTTTTTCCGAGGGGTAAAGGGAGGAAAGGGGAGAGGGAGAGGTGGCATTGCGCGCTTGAGCGATTGGCATTTCATGCGCCCCTATTTTCCACCGACATTACCGTCAACAACAGCCCAACTACCTCCACCCAGGCGGAGCCCAAAGGGTCCTTTTCACTCCTGCCGTCTTCCTGGCAATTTACTCTCGCTTCGCAGTCCGGGCAGCGAGAGAACAAATCGAATCAATGGGGCGCCCCAAGCCGCCCTGTCTCCCCGGCAACCACCCGATTGAAGTCGCATACACCCAAGGTTTACTCCCGCTTTTCCTCCTCATCCTCCTTCCCGACC